>PVJA010011501.1:0-54524 GCA_004027025.1 Myocastor coypus
AGAAGAAGAAGAAGAAGAAGAAGAAGAAGAAGAAGAAGAAGAAGAAGAAGAAGAAGAAGAAGAAGAAGAAGAAGAAGAAGAAGTTTTCTTTGAACTAGGAGGAAGTAGTTGTATACATAGTCCAATGTTTCATAATGGCAGTGGGTTACCAGTGAAACTGGCAATGTTGAAGGCTGTTGATTTAAGCCTCTTACTGCTCACCATACTAATCTAGCTCTGTGTTTTATGTCTTGTAATTAAGCTTTTCTGCTGGGTGATCAAGGGCAAGTTAAAGCAAGACCTGTCTAACAAAACTTTCATTATTTGTATTTTCCAAGGTCAAATCTCCTCAGGATTGACTTTGGAACCATGTACAGTGCTTTGTAGAACTGTTGTCAGTGTCAGCCATCGGGATGAGTCACGGTCATTGCTTGACCAGTTTGCTGTCTGTGAAAGCCTGAGAAAAAAAATTTTTTTTTTGTCTTTTTGAGACTGGGTCTCACTATGCAGTTCAGGCTGGCCTTGAGCTCACTTCTGTAGCCCAGGCTGGTCTTGAACTCTCACCAATCCTCCTGCCTCAGCCTCCCGAGTGCTGGGATTACAGGTGTGTGCCACCATGCCCGGCTGAAAGCCTGAGAAAATGTTTTCTCCCCAGGTGACTCTCCATAGGCACACTACACTTCATTTATCCCTTTCCTCTGAGGTCCCATAATCTCCTTGACCAGAAAATTTGGGAAACCACTGAGTTATAGGATGTTACAGCACAGGTTCTCTTATGTCCTAAATCTTCACTGACCTTGAAGGGCTAGAGCCAAAATGATGGCTATGCTCGTAGCCCTTTCTTTTCTCCAATTTTTGCTCCGTTAACTTACATTCTCAACCCTCCAGCAGAGAAGCTTTGTGATACTATTACTCTATAACATAGGTAATTGAGCTCAACATCACTGCCTTTCTGAATATCAAACATCTTAGACTTAGCTTGACATTGGTATTTTCCTTCAATCATTGATATTCTAATGAATCTCTATAGAACATGATAAAAGCAGTTACACATTTTTACACAGACATTTAGAAATCTAAGGATGTACAAAATTGTAGCCTGTCAAACCTATGGCATTTTGCCTAGTCTCTTACTCTCAATTAATGCCCATTTTTATTTTTTTCTTAACCAACCATGTACTTGAGAGAGAGAGTATAGCAGTAACTGAGTTTACATTAGAAGCAGCACACATCTAAAAGTCTCAAGTGGCATGCATTCTAAGCGTAGTTTTAGTGTTACTTCAAAAATCTTTGATTTCCATTCAGCTGTGCTATGCCTTTCAATTTAATTTTATTTTTGCAGAACCAGGGTTCAAACTCAGGACCTTGCACTTGCCAGGCAGGCACTTGTGCCCCTGAGCTATCTCTCTGGCCCCTGTACTATGCCTTTCCATTTTTATTTCTTTAGATTTCTTATACTAGGGGGACTATGATATTTGCAAATGTAGGTCTGGTTTATTTCACTTATAGGTATATGTTCAATAGACATCCATTTATATATGAAATCTTCTAATTTATCATTCTTTTATACCTGAGTAATATTCCATTGCACAAAAATACCACATCTTTTTCAACCATTCTTCAAATGATGGGCATTTTGGTTGTTTCCAAGATTTGGCTATTACAAATTGGGCTGCTATAAACAGGTGCACAGATAATGCTATGGTATGGTATTTTCAGTTCTTCTGGGAAAATTCCCAGTAGGGGGACAGCTGGATTGGATGGGATTTCCAGTTCTAGTTTTTAAGGATCCTCCACACTGCTTTCCATAACGGTTGCACCAGTCTGCATTCCCACCAGCAGTGGAGAAGGATTCCTTTTTCTCCACAGCCTCTCCAGCATTTGTTGCTGGTTGATTTCTTTATGACAGCCATTCTTTCTGGGATAAGATAGTATCTAAGTGTTGTTTTAATTTACATTTGACAGATGACTAGCAATGTGGAGCATTTCTTCATGTATTTATAGGCTTGCTGAATTTCTTTCTCTGAGAAGTGTGTGTTCATCTCAGATGCCCATTTCAGGATTGGGTCTTTGAATTTTGGGACCCTAATGGTTTTCAGTTCTTTATACATTCTAGATAGAAGATGTTTGTCTGAATTCTTTTTTTTTTTTTTTTTCTTTGTCTGAATTCTTATTAGTTAAAATCTTTTCGAAATGTGTGGGTTGCCTTTTCATTCCGTTGATAATTTCTTTTGATGTGCAAAAACTTCTTAGCCGGAGGAGGTCCCGTTTGTTGATGCTTTCAAGTGTTAAACGTGTATATGCATTGTATCTTTTTTTGCCTTTTTGAACTATCAGTTATTGAGAGAGATGTGATAAAGTCTCATATATGGGGCTGGGAAGAGAGCTTAGTGGCATAAGCACCTGCTTGGTAAATGCAAGGACCAGAGTTTGATTACTGGAACCCAGGTGCTCTGTGCTGGCCCTGAAACCAGGCATGGTGGCACATGCCTGTAATCTTAGTGCTGGGGAGGCTGAGTCAGGAGGATCACTATGAGTCTGAGCTACATAGTGAGACCCTGTAACAAATAAATAAGTAATTTTAAAAAGTCTCATATAAAGGTTATGTATTGGTCCATTTCTCCCTGAATCTGTGACAATTTTTGCTCTATATATTTGGAGGCTATGTGCATACAAATTTTGAGTTGTGGTATTTTCATAGAGAATTACTCATTTTATTATTAGGAATACCACGATGTGTGGTAATAATACCTTTGGTCTATAATCCATTTTGCCTGATATTGATATAGCTAAATTAACTACTTTTGGCTACCTGATATATCTTTTCCTTTCAAATTTTCTCGTTAGGCATGTGTTATAAAAGAACATATAAGCCAGGTGTGGTGGCACACACTTGTAATCCCAGCACTTGGGAGGCTGAGGCAGGAGGATCAGTGCAAGTTCGAGACCAGCCTGGGCTACAGAAGTGAGCTCAAGGGCCAGCCTGAACTGCATAGTGAAACCCTGTCTCAAAAAAGACAAAATAAATAAATAAATAAATAAATAAAGCAAAAATAAAAGAACACATAGCTAGATTTTGTTTTTATTAAGTTTAGTACAATAATTGTTTTCTTAATTGGAAAGCAGTTCAGGTGTATTGTGATTACTAGTATTTTATTAATTTATGCCATTTATTCTTTGTGTTTTTTATATGTTTTTAAGTTATTTTTCTCCTTTACTTTTTTATGAGTTTTTTTCTGTTAGATTGATCAATTTTCTTTCTGATGATTGACATTGATGCCTCCCTTTGTTTGCTCTGTTGGGGTTGCACTTTACAATTTAACACATGTATTTGTTAAGTAGCATAATATTAATATATAATTGATTATATATCATCAGTAATTACGTGATTGATATATATTTATTATATAATTAATATTGTATAATATAATTTCTATTTGCAGAAGGCCTTTTGCATATTATTTTAATCACACCATGACATTATTTCATAATAGTTATTTGGATTTTTCTTGAGGCAGAGTCTTGCTTTGTATTATTGACTGGCCTTGGACTCACTATGTAGCCCAGGCTGGCCTTGAACTCTCAATTATTCTCCTGCCTCAGCCTCCCAAGTGCTGGGGTTACAGGCATGTGCCACCACCCCTGGCTTGTCTTGCACATAATTGTTCTTCCTGTTTATTACATCCTGTTTTAAGACCCTCCTCCATAAAGGTACTGCTTTTGCTGTATAAAATCTGTGACATTTAGATTTGCCAGTGTGATCATGGTAACTGGATTCCTTTTTTTTTTTGGCCTTTTTCTCCTTTATGGGCTTGGTATTCTACTCGTTAAAATAACTTATGGAAGTTTTTAAAAGAGGGATATGTTAGAAATATGTGTCTCTATGCACTATGTGCAAGTGTCATGGAGAATTCTTAGCTCCAATTATTGTTTCCACTTTTAATATTTTATTCCATTGTCTTCTGATTTTCATTTTTGCTTTTGAAATGTCTCCTGCCTTTGTACATAACTGTCCTCTCTCTATCTGCATCTCTTTGTTTACGGTGTTTATTTATTTATTTATTTTTTGTGGGACGGGGGTTTGAACTCATGACCTTGCACTTGCCAGGCAGGCATTTGTGCCACAGAGTTATCTCCTCAACCCCTGTTTATGGTGTTTTAAGTGTCTGGGTATGGATTTTTTACTTACCTTTATTGGAATGTATACATCCAAAATCTGAGGTACCATATCTTTTTACAAGTCTTAGACATTTTATCTTCGAACAGCCTCTCCTTCCTGTTACATTTCCCATCTGAGTTCCTTGTTTTGATGTATGCCAGGGCTCTTTCTTTTTCCCATCTCTCTTACCTACTCTTCCATTCTTCACCATTTTTTAATCTTTTATTTATTTGGTATAGGGCCTCACTTGGACTCATAGTGATCCTCCTATCTCGGCCTCCCCGGTGCTGGGAGCACAGGATGTGGTGCTGGGAATCGAACCTGGATCCTTGTGCTTGCCAGGCAAGCACCTAGACCACTGAGCTAGCTCCCCAGCCCCTTCACCATTTTTTAAAGATTTATATTTCTTGTCACTACTAAAACTTTCTTCAGCTTTGTCTCATTTGTGTTTAATCTGTTACTTAACGGATTGATGTTAGAGATTTTTTTTTTTTTTTTTTTTTTTTTTTTTTTTTTTTTTTTTTTTTTTTTTTTTTTTTTTTTTTTGCAGGACTGGGGTTCAAACTCACAACCTTGCACTTGCCAAGCAGGCACTTGTGCCATGTAGCTATCTCCCCAGTCCCCTAGAGATTGTATTTTTCATTTTAGATTTGAAAAAAAAAAAAAGCCACACATTCTTCAGCTGAGCTATCTCGCTGTCCCCCTCCTGTATGCTAAATCATCTCTAGATTATCTGTAGTACCTAATAAATCATCTTTCTACTGAACTGCTTAGGGAATAATGACAAGAGAAATGTCTGCACATGCTTAGGACAGAAATATGCTTCATATGGAAAATATATTTTAAAAGTATTTTTAATTTATGAATTGTTTGATCCAGAGATTGTGACAGATAGGACCCACTGTATTTTAAACCGGGAGCCCATTGTAGCTGGGTCGGATCAGTGACTATCCTGCGTGGTCTGGCTGAGGGGATGTCCTTTGCGTTTGCCTTTCTATGATATTTTTTTTTTCATTTTTGTGGTACATGAGATTGACCTCGGGACTTCGCACTGGCCCAGAGGCGCTCATGTCGCTGAGCTATCTCCCTGGCTCTCTCGCCTCTTCTATGTGTTCCACCAGAATCACTACAGCCTGAGCACCACTTATGTTAACTATGCTTGGAGAGTTCCTGAATCGCACAGGCAATGTAAACGCCAAGGCCTAATATGGGTGAAAGCAGTTCTGTGATTCTAATTCTCAGGGCAGTGCCGTTCATCCCCTGAAAGAGGAAGACCTCTGTCTCCTGGCGCTGCACCCCTGCACCTCACCCATAAGAGCCTGACTCTGGATGAGAGGAGGGGCCCTCCTTGCGTGTTGCAGTACCCACATCTTCCTGCGGGGGGCGCCAAGGAGGGAGAGCTAGGACCTGTCCCACCCTGTGTGACCGCCAAAGGAGCCTGTTTCTAACTTCAGCCTACATCTGCCTGCTTGCCGGGCTTCCAAAGACGATCTCCAAGGATGTAGGACCCCAGGACTGGCCCCAAGGTACCATCCATGCACCATTTCAAATCCCCCAGATCCCATCAGCTTTACCCGGGGTCTCAGAAGAGCCCATTCCTGCTCTTCCTAATCTGCATTCTGGTCCCCTGGATGGCCTGGAGGGCACATTAATCTGTTTTGTGGCTCCAGGCATGAAATCGTGAATTCATTGAACTCATTAAAAAATAGGGACAGGAAGACTAGCTTTTTTGTTTTTTTTAAATCAGGAATTGAACTCAGGCTCTTATGTTTGCTGGGCAGGAGCTGTGTCCCTAAGCTATATCCCCAGCAAGAGTTACTGGTTTAATAACAGTGTCCTGAATCCGAGGTGAGGAGAAGCAGACTCAGGCCCCAAGACCGTGTGCTGGGAGAGAACAGGGATCTTGGTTATCTTGTCAGATTCTCACCCTGAGGGACAAAGGTTTCCTATGGGCATTGAAGGCCATCTCGGTGGTAACTCCTCCATAAGGGCACAAAAGTCAGGAGCTGCTACAGAGGAAGCTGTGGCTTGTTTTGAAGGGAACTAAACTTGTAGCAAGGCAGGCTCAGGAGCCTCCAGGAGGCCCAGACTAAATAACACCAGTGGCAACATTTTATAGGACTGTTGGGCCCAGCTAAGCTTATAAGAGGTTGTCATTCACAACTACTCATATAGCAGGGGGTATAGCTCAGGGGTAGAGCATTTGACTGCAGATCAAGAGGTCCCTGGTTCAAATCCAGGTGCCCCCTATTACCCTGTAATTTTTCTCCCTGGGGCTTGTGTTGAAGATTCGGCTCTATTGTCCTAGATTTAAAGACACTGAACCTTTCCAAATCTGGAAAAATTGAAAAGTACTGTAGTCCCTGAGCACCAGAAACTCAAGATGAAAAATTCCTTTAATTCAGAGTTTTGTTTCACATAAAAATGATTTTATTCTGTGTGACCTGATTTAGTTTCTTTTTTTATTTTTTTCTACGTGTTTTCATGACCTCCAAACAATGGTCCTGGTACAGCCAACGTTTAGCTGGCTCCTCGTGGGTATACCATGCATAGCGAGTTCCAACTTCATGGTCTAAGTCATCCCACCATGGCCAATTTCAAGATACAAATATGAGGGGCCAGGGATATAGCTCATAAGCACAAGGTCCTGAGTTCAATCCCTAGTACCACACACATACACACACACACACACACACACACACAAAGATACAAATATAGATCAGGATACAAATGTGAGATCGCTGAACATGATTTGTGTATGCCAGTTTTGTGTATGATTTGTGCTACCAGTTGGCACAAGGACACCACTGTTCCTGGCCCAGCTCTCCGACCCTGCTCCGTGATCGCGGTTTCCTACCATCCGAGCAGTCACTGTCATATTTGAGGCCTGCTCGATCCAGACACAGGAAAGACAAAGCTGAACAAAAAGGGATAATGCCAAGCAAAACAGCCCGAGCACGAAAGGGTCAGGCAGTGATAAGGATAGCCGAACAGAAAAGGGAAGTGGGTGGAAAACCAGGGACTTTTGTGACCAACACTGTGGTCTAACAGTCCCAACTCAGAGATCCCAGGACGGTGCTCCTATCCTAGACTTCTCATCACATGACTGGGGATGAGGATGAACTAACCCTGAAAGACGAATTGTGACTCACCGATGGCAGCCTGCGTGGTCATGTTGAGACAAGCTAGTATTTAAGTTTTCACAGCCACAGTGAGAAAAGCAGTAGCAGGGGGCACCCGGATTTGAACCGGGGACCTCTTGATCTGCAGTCAAATGCTCTACCCCTGAGCTATACCCCCTGTGCTGAGATAGCTGTGAGCAATACCTATTATGCGCACAGCTGTGCCCAACAGTCCGATAAAGTGTTGCCACTGGTGTTATTCAGGCTGGGCCTCCTGGACGCTCCTGAGCCCGCCTCGATACAATTTCAGTTCCCTGCAAAACAGGCAACAGCTTCCTCTCTCTGTAGCGGCTCCAGCCCTTTTCTGGAATGGGGTTGCCGCTTCTAGCCCAGACACCCGTCAACCTCTGTAGGTAGCCCGTCCCCTGCAGGGCGAGAATCTGACAGAAGAAAATCAAGATCCCTGTTCCCTCCAAGCACTCGGTCTTGAGGCCCGAGTCTGCTCCTCCTCACCTTGGGTTTGGGACTTTGTTATTGAACCAGTAATTCTCTAATCTTCCTCCTGTCCCCAATTTATTTTTTATTTTTTTCCCATTTTTTAAAAATCAGATCAACGACTCAATTTTTTTTTTTAAATCAGTTCGACGATTTCATATGTGGCGTCACATGATAGATTAATGTGCCTTCCAGGCCATCCAGGGCACTAGAATGTAGATTAGGAAGAACAGGAATGGGCTCTTCCGAGACCCCGGGCAAGGCTAATGGGATCTGCAGGATTTGAAATGGTGCACGGACGGCACCCTGGGGTCCTACGTCCTTGGAGACCGTCTTTGGAAGTCCGGCAAACAGGCAGATGTAGGCTGAAGTTAGAAACAGGCTCCTTTGGCGGTCACACAGGGTGGGCCAGGTCTACCCCCGCCTCCTTTGCGCCCCTGCAGGAAGACATGGGTACTGCAACACGGCCTCGGTTGGAATGATGGTGCCAGCCAGGGTCAGGCAGAGTAGGCTGGGGCGGAGGGTTAAACCCTACACACGGTCGCTGGTCCTCTGTACTCCGCTCTAGACCAGTGGTTCCTAATTTTAATCTGCAGCCGAGGCTCAGGAAGTAGATCTAGTGGAAGAAGGGAGTGTTCCAGAGGACAAAGGAGTTGGGGAGGGTGCCGACCACCGCAAGCGCTGTGCTGTCCAGCGCAGTTATGGTTTGTGTATAGGTGCCCCTGCCAAAGCGTCATGCAGTCATGGGGCAGCCTCTGGATTTTGTAATTGATTATTGTGGAAATGGGTGCTGCCCCTCCCCTGGGGCAGGTGATTTGCGTTTCAGTGTAAGGTAAGAAGAAAACCTAGCCGCTTGAGTAGCCTCGAGCTCTCTCCCTGAGCTCTTGCTCTTACCCGCCGCTGTGGAAGATTGCTTCCTGCCATGTGCCAGGCTGCTCTGGAGCCAGCTGAATATGGAGTGAAACCTCCAGTAACTGTGAGCTAAATAAACCCTTCCTTCCCTCATTTCGGGTGTCAGGTGTTTGTCTCAGCACGTATTGGTCATGCGTGGTGTCTGCCCTCCAGCTGGTCGTTTGTGAGTAGGTCTGTCAAGTTCAGCTGTTTACACAGGTGCTGACTTCTCATCAAAGTTGCCCACTTGGGTATTTACAGATACTTCATTATAACTTACATCATTTAAGCATTTATATCATTAATATTTATCTACATTTAGTCATATGTTAATACTATTTTATGCTTCACCTTTTCTCCACTACGTGTGTCCATCTGATAGCTGCCCCTTACTAGGGCTATTTTCGGAGTGTGCCTGATATTAGTGGCATTCTGAAAAAAAATCATGCTAGGACTTATTTTCTGGTTAGGTCTTCTCCTTGGAAATATACAATATGTTGTCCGGGCTGGCCTGAGACTCAGGTTCCTCCTACCACAGTATCTCAAGTGCTAGGGTTCCAGGCAGGTGCCACCATGTCCGGCTTTTTGCAGTGCTTTCTTTTTTCTTTTCTTTCTTTTTTTTATTGATCACAAACCAATGACCAATGTCATTTAAAATTTTTAATTTATTGTTTGGCGGGACTGGGGATTGAACTCAGGTCCTTGTGTTTGCCAGGCAAGCGCTTATTCTGCTGAGCTATCTCCCCAGCCCTTGCAGTGCTTTCTTAAGTGTGACACCAGAGGCAGAGGCAGCGATAAGATACAGGTAAATTGGAGTGCGTGCACCTATTTTGTGCCTCAAAAGGCAGTGTCAACAGGGCAAAAAGATCAACCCACAGAAAGAGGGACAATATTTATGAACCATAGATCCTCTAAAGAATTAGAATCTGGAGTACACAGTAATTCCTAAAACTCAACAACATTACAGCCCAACTCAGAAAAACAGGCTACGGACTTGAGCAGTCATCACCCAAAGAAGATGCGCGCATGGCCGCAGTCACCTGACAAAATGATCAGCATTCTGAATCACTGAGGGAATGCAAGTCACAACTACAAGGGACCCAGTACGCAGTAGCAGAGTGTCTCGGTTGTGTTTCTCTTGTTACTGAGACAAAGTATCTGCTGCCCAAAATTAAACAAGGAAAGGTTTGTTTAGTCGTAGTTCGTGGCTGTTTCAGCGCGTATTCCGCTGGCTCCGAAGCAGGGTGGTGCACAGCACAGGGGAAACAGCTCACGGCTGCTGAAGAAGCAAAAGGGAAAAGAGCCGGCCTTTTTCCCCCTTTCTTATTTTGTATCTAGCCAGGGAAATGGCTCTATCCAGACTCCTGGGATCAGGGTGACGCCAATCTCATCGGTGGCCTGATCCAACAATCACGCACCCTCAATCCCAGCACCCTCAACTCAGGCATCGCACTGGGAATCAATCATGGGCTCTAGATCCACCTGCCTCAGAAAAGCCCCACCAGGGCTGCTTGAGGCCTTGAGGGGACATCCAGACACAGACCGTGACCCATGGCTGCAGCTCCGAAAGCAGGAGGAAAGTGCTCGCGAGTGTGGACAAATCGGAACCCTTGTACGCCATGGCTGTTACAAAAAATGGCAAAACCGCAGTGGAAAACAACTTGACCATTCTTTTAAAAATTAAAAACAGATGGGGCTGGGGAGATAGCTCTGCAGCACAAGTGCCTGCTTGGCAAGTGCAAGGTTGTGAGTTCAAACCCCGGTCCTGCAAAAAAAAAAAAAAAAAAAAATTTAATAACAGAATCACCATACAGTCCAGCAGTTCTTTGAGTATATATCCCAAAGTCGAAAGCAGGGTTTTAAAAAGATACCAGCACACCTGGGTTCAGTGCAGCATTGAGCACAAGAGCTAAAATGTAGAAGCGACCCAACCCTCCGCCCATGGGCAGCTGGGTGAGAGGAAGTACAGGTATGCACAGAACTGTTCCTCAGACTTGAAAAACAAGGCAGGAGTTATTCTGAGCTGAGACTCAGAGCGCCGGGGCATGGCCTGACCCCAACCTCTAGGGTCAGTGTGTGCTTGGAGAAGGGACACCCAGTACATGTAGGCTCAATGGCGGGAATCTGACCTTGTTCCTACCACAGGCCTTCATCATAGGAGCATGGGTGACACAATGTGGGGGCCAGAATGTAAGGAGAGGAGACCAATTTGCAAAGTAATTGGCGTGGAGACTCAACGTAGCGCTGGGGAAGGTGCGTGGGCCGCAGGCAACGGCGCAGCTCACGCAAGTCCAGCAGTCAGGAGCCCAGCTGCATGGCCCCAATCCGTGAGGATGTCCTGCCGCAGCCTCATTCCCAAAACCAGGTCTCCCTGCCCCAGTACTGGTGGGCTTGCAGCTCCAGAGTGCATGAGTCCATCCAAGAAGCAGGGGACTCAAGAAGTGTGGGGGCTGCACAGGGGTAGAAGGGCCTCTAGCTGATTTGTGGTTTGTGGACCAGGGTCCAGCTCTGAACGTCTACAGGCAAACCCAGAGTGAATAGGGCCTACAAGGGACAGCTTTGAGTGTGGGGGGCACGGGTAAAAGGTGCTGGGAGGCTCCAACTCATCAGCGGGGGGTGGGAAGACATGTGACTCAGAGGTAGAGCATTCGATTGCAGATCAAGAGGTTCCTGGTTCAAATCTGGGTGCCCCCTGCTGATACTTTGGCTTATTGAGCTATAAACCTGGGTGCTTCTTGTACCTCGCTGAGCTGTAGGATGACGTGTTCTGTCCAAACACAGAGAGAAGTGGGTGGTTTTTGCCTCCTATGGGAATGAGACAGCACAGTGGCATAAGTACTTTCCTGGCAAGTGCAAGTGCAGAGTCCTGAGTTCAATCCCTGGTACCAAAACAAAAACTCAGCTAATGACGTGTTTCCCTGTTGTCCAACCTTTAAGTGTAAATCGTTACTGTAATAAATCTGCTCCTGGATTAGGACTGGGCCAGGGACAGAAATGTCTTCACATTTATAGCTCTCTGGATCAACAGGAGCCTCCCCTGGTGGGAGGTACGGGTCTGCTCCTCACCTTGGCAGCCACTGTAGGTTATGAAGGGCTATCAAAAATAGGGTGCTCCTTGTACATGGGGTATTTTGACATCTTGAAATGTCATCATACACCTGGGGCCCAGTGTACCAGAAATGTTTTCATTGTCCTGCATTCCACAGTGAAAAATAGTTTCATTATCTTGGCATCTGCATCTCATTTATTGAAGGAATTCAGACTAAGCTATAAGCGGGCCGGGTAGAAAACAGCCCATCAGAGCTGAGAGCATCCTCTGGGGTACAGGGCGGTGACTCACAGCTGGAGAGAGGCTTCTGGTCGGTTGGTAGTCAACCTCCAGCACACTATGGCTGTCCCAACACTAGTGACATAGCCTAAGAAGAGGGCAGAGCCGGGTGGTGGTGGGGGTATCTCAGGGGTAGAGCATTTGACGGTGGATCAACAGGTCCTTGGTTCAAATCCGGTACCCCTGCTGCTGATTTGCTTTATGGCAGTCATTTTTCTAAGGCAACATCAGATAGCTGGCAGAAGCCAGAGTCCTCTTGTTAGTGATCTTTGTGTATTTCCGAAGTGTTCCATTAGTTGTTCTTTAAACTTTACCATGGCAAGGACACGCCGAAGCAGCTTACATATAGTGGTTTGTGCCTCACGTCTTAGTTACTTTTTACTCATTGCTGGGACAAATATCCAACCCAAAATAAAGGAAGGAAAGGTTTATTCAGCTCACAGTTACTGGAGATTTCAGTCCATAGTCAGCTGGCCCAAGGCTGAGTGGAACAGGGCAGAGAGCATCCAGTTCATGTTGGTGGAACAGCAACAAAATGGTGACAGAGCCAGCAGAGCAATAGCGCAAGTCTGTCTCTCTGTCTTTATATTATATTCAGGCTCCCTGCCTCAGCCTATCCACCTTAAACCACACCCATAATCCCAGAAGGACTCAGACCTATAATCCCCTCAGTACTAAAACACATAATCCCAATGGATCATGAGTCAAATCTCAAACTCTAGAAGTCCCCTCCCCATGATTGCATGAGGTTTTGGGGGGAAAACTAAACATAAACCATAACACTCAGTTAAATGAAAAAAGTTGGCTGGGGAGGTAGCTCAGTGGAATAAGTGCTTTCCCGGCAAGCACAAGGTTCTAAATTCCATCCCTGGTGCTACCAAAAAATAAATAAATAAATAAAAGTTAAATGAAAAAGGTGACTAAGAGCTGTGCATAGTGGTGCACACCTGTAATCCCAGCACTTGGGAGGATGAGGCAGGAGGATCGGTGTGAGTTCGAGACCAGCCTGGGCTACAAAAGTGAGCTCAAAGCTAGCCTGAACTACACAGTGGGACCCTGTGTCGAAAAGACAAAAAAAAAAAAAAAAAAAAAAAAAAAAAAAAAAAAAAAAAGAAAAAGAAAAAGGTGACTAAGGGTACAAATCAACATTAGTAATTCTAATTAGTGGCACATGGCAGGAATCTGGGGACCATAATTTTGCAGGGAACAATATTAAAAGCCACGCCGGGGTTTCCAGCACTACATGCTCCCCAGTGCTGCCCTCGCATGCCCCTGGGGGGCCTTCCCCTGGGGGGCCTTCAGTCCCCACTGTGGAACGTAGACTGCTGGGTTGGAGGCGTGGGCAGTGGCCAGGGGTGCAAAGGGGGGAGACTGGGAAAGGCAAGGAGGTTGGGGTGCAGCTATGGGCCATCCCCGGCCAAGCCGCCCTTTCCTGCTGAAGAAGGGCTGCAGCATCTGTCCTGGGCCAGGCTCCGGGCACTGCAGAACGCTGGGATTGCTATTTCGTGATTTTCCCTCCGTTCAGATCACTGTCTCTGTCCAACACATGGCGGGATCCTATAAACGCAATGGTCGAGATGTCTGTAAATGCAGAACAACGTGGAAGAGAGAGGTAAGGGATTGACCTGTGCCCCAGCATACCTGGAGCAGCGAAGCTCCTGGTCATAAAGATGGACTCCAGGGCCGGCGAGATGGCTCATTGGTTTAAAGCACCTGTTTAGACAAGCTTAGGCAACTGCAGAGACCGTGGTTCGATCCCTGGCACCACATGCTGTGCCAGCCCCACCCCAGGCTGAGCCGGCCATGACATAAATAAATAAATAAATAAATAAATAAATAAATAAACAAATAAATAAATATTTTTTTTAAAAAAGATGGACTCCAGCTACAATGTGGCTGGAAAATCGGTGTGTTTTCTGTGCACACCATTTTAACCACTGTAAATTTGCATACCAATAGCACGGATGGGCGCAGGTGAAATAAAAATCTTCTAATCTGTTCGAGTCATCCGGGAAACTCTTAGACCCACACGACACCTCTAGGCCCCCTTGGAAGAGGCTCTGGTTTAGTTCTCAGGAGCTCACTCCTGGAGCACAGATTCTGAGAGGTGAATGTGTAGGGCAATCTTGCTGCAGACCTAGGAGGTATCAACGCTCTAGAAATGCAGGTGTCCTCAGGATAGCCAGAGGCAGGTGTGGTCACACAGGTTTACAGAGCCTATTACTTATGCCTCATTACTCAGCTGGGGGCATAACTCAGGGGTAGAGCATTTGACTGCAGATCAAGAGGTCCCCGGTTCAAATCCGGGTGCCCCCTTGCTAGGCTCATTTTTTAGATATGTCAGAGGGTGAAACTCCTTGAAACCACTAATAAGTTACATCAAAGAGTAAAAGTCCTTGAAGCCATTAATAGATTACAACGTGGTTGTTGTCACCATGTTGGACCTTAACCAACAGTGTGTGGGTATGAACTGTGTGGTATTCCGCTGTGCACTAGCTTCCAGGAAGGGCCAGCAGAGGGCGCTGTGAGGTCCACCCGAGACAGTGCCTGGCTGGTCACGTGGTGACACGCGTAGTCCTCAAGACCACCTGAGGCTACCTGCAGGGAAACTCAGCCCTTGCAGGAGGTGGAGGTCTGAGGAGCCCAGCTTTCTTCCCTGGCAAGTGCTCCATCTCTGCAGGAAGCACTCGCTTACCCCCAGTTCCTTCCTCCTGCTCTGCAGGCCTCCCCTAAGGAGACGCTGTGGTTTCTGGCGGCTTTGTGTGCTAGGAGGATTAATACTCTTTGAGGATTGAAGACCACGTCTTATCTGTCTGTGGCCTCAGCGTGCGTGACGGGACATACCACCTAGGCAGCTCTGTGCTTGTTGTGAGTGATGGAGCAAAATGATGGACACCTTTATGAGATTGTGGAGCACAGAGGGGCTCTCCCTGGGCCACGGGTAGGCTCACACGGCCAGGAGGGGCCCCTCTTGTCCAGCCACTGGGCGTGGATTTAGGGGAAGGACCAGAGCCAATTGCCTTTCTAGGCATCTATTCCCTTGCAAATCCTGACTACAACAGTGGTATTATATATCCTACATATGAATAGAAATGTACATTACTGTGTGAACATTTCTGCTACTGGGGACCCAAGGAGTGCAGAGAGTGTCTGCAACTGGCTGCATTTGTCTAGTGCCATGGTGGGGAATTTACATTCACTGCACGTGAGCGCCACCTTGCCAGTCCTGCCGTGGTCATCCACCTCCCAAACATTCATCGCACAGCAGCTTTTGTGCTCAGATTCTCCCTGTTCAAATTTTTCTTTCAGAGCGTCTCCCTGGTGTAAGTTTCCTTCCTTGGCGTGGGAAGGCTGTGGAAGAATAGCAAGGCCGGGAGCGGGTTTTTTATTTTTATTTTTTTATTGGGTTGGACTAGAGGTAGAATTTAGATGGGCGGGCCTGTGTCATTGCGAGCTCTGACTGGGAAAGGCTTGGCATTTGCATGAGAAACAAAAGAGGAGGTTGGAGATTAACCAAGGGGAAGAAGCCAGAGGTCAGTCAAGGAGTGGCTCATCCTTGATCAAGAGTCCTCTTGCCACACTGGCTTGTCACCATGAGGACCCAGTGGACCGTTGCATCAAGGCAGACCCATAACCCAGTCTGAGCTTGGTCTTCCTGATGTGGTTTTCTATGGGCACGGTCACCGCCACCTGTGCCCTTTGCGTGGGTGTCCTTTTTCTACATCCTTGGGAAGTGTGTGGCCTTTTAATCTCACTGGTGGTGGCATTCCAACCATGTGTTATGCTGCGCAGGGGCTTGGCCGACAGAGGGGACACCCATGGCTCCTGCCGCTCAGTCTGAGGTTGCTGTTCATGGAGCTGAGGGTCAGGCCGAGCTCTCTCCCGAGGCTGCAGAGCTCTGTGGCTCAAATCCACAGGCCCTGTGTGGCCCTGATGCTGTGGCATCTCTACGGTGCTTCTCAGAGCTCCTCCAGGATCCTGGTCAGAAACTGAGAAGTTCTCCACCTTCCCCAGCCACCACCATCAGGGTGCAGTCCCCAGGGGCACAGGCTGAAGAAATGGCTTCACACACACTCACTGCGGGTGCCTCAGAGAAGGCCGGGCAGGCTCTCTTCACACTGGGTTGTGTTGGGAGGAACACAAAGTGAGGAAATAAAGCATGCAGTCTCAACTTCTTTACTGCCACGCCAGAAGAGTCCTTTCCTGATGCATTGCTAGGTGTCTGGTCACTGCCATCGGACCCTTCCTCAGTCCTGTGTCGGCTTTCTTTTGTGCCTTCAGTTATCTGGCACAAGGCAGGGCTCTGGTTTTAAAGATTCAAGCACGATTCAGAAGTTTTCGATTAGTTCAGTTTTCAATTTATGGCATGCAGGGAAATGCAGTATCAGAGTTTACCCAGCCCGATCTTGTGTCATGTTTACTGGCTGGGCTTGCTAACTTTACAAATAACCCCTCATGTCCCTGGCCTAGAACTACTTGGGGGGGAATCTAGACACGTTTTGCTTTGGTAAGTAACACCGCTCCTACCGGCCAATGACATCATAAGCGAAAGTGAACTGAATAATGAAAGCACATAGTCTAAAATCTGTAATGTAAAATGAAAGCAATAAGTGAAGGACATTTTATTATCTTAAACAGTGAGGGGTGTTGGTGGCTGGTCTACCTAGGCAGTGCTCCATTGAGCTAAGAATCAAGCTGAACATTTTCTTTTTCCTGAAATCACTGCTTGCACCACTAGGTTTCCAACTAGTTTGTTTTCTAGAAATATCTGAGATTTTCCACAATCACTTGTCTCAGTCACAGTCTTAGCAAACTCACAGCAAACCCTAAGACAAAGTGAGTAGAAAACAAATATCACCAGAAAACTTCTTTAATTTTATGTACGTGGAGGTCAACAGCAGGCCAAGTAACCCACAGCCAGAGCAGCACTTTCCTCGGGACGGAGCGAGTCCCCAGAAGGCCATCGAAGCATCCCTGAGGGGCCTAGGATTTTTCCATGATTTAATTCCCGTGGTGAATACACACATGTATGCATTCGCGAAACTTCAGCTGTGTAGGAGGACACTGCGCTTTTCTGCATATAAGCTGTGTTTCAATGAAAAGTACATAGAAAGGAAACCATGGGTGGCATTCCATATCTCCTGAGCTTCTTACGGGATTCATTTACAGGTATGCTGTACGTGGCCATTGTTTACACATGTGGTCATCTTGGGCAGTCTTGCTCTTCGGTCTGCCTTTCCCTCTCGTATGGAAGCTGCTCTGGTTCCCTGCAGTAATTTCCCATGTGGGCACTCTGAAGGCTGAATTTCAGGGTCCCTGCCTTCCTGTCTGTGATGCATGTTGGCTGATTTCCTTGTGAGCTTTTAACTTGCTCAGCAAATAGTGCGCAGAACTTACTGTGCACCCGTGCTGTTTTACACCTTTTCCCTGCATTGACTGATTTAATGTCCAAACCACCGCTTCAGGTTTCTGCGGTCCCAATCCCATCTTGCGGTTTACACAGCTGGGGCGCAGGGAGGGACGCACCTGCCAAGCTCGGTTAGCTGAGGCAGGGTGGGAACTCAGGCTCCAGCCTGCTGTGTCCATGCTGCTGACAGCCACGTGACCCTGCTTCTTCTCAGCTGCTGGCATTTCCTGACCCTTCAGCTATCTTAGTTTGGTGCCTTAATGCTTTCAGGAACCTCTACATCACCTTCTGTCCTTCGGACAGGCTCGTCCTCTGTCACTGGCCATCTACATTACTAAGTGCAGAGAGCCAGACAGCACATCCTTTAGCACTGAGAATTGGGCCATTGGGGTCAGAGGTGACTGTCAGGACCTGTGTCTGGAAGGGCCCCTCAAATCACTGCCGTGAGAGGCACCGTTGTGACCCTGAGGATCATCGTAGCAGCCAGTGGCAATGCTACTGCCCGCACCAGGACTGAAGCTGGGAGAACTCTGGTTCCAGGGTTCTGAGGAGGGTATCTGTGTCCTATTAGTACCCCAGGGGGATGAGTTTTGGCTAATGCAGGCCTCATACCTCTGAAGAGCGCCCACCTCGAAGTGATCACCCAGGGAACTGTGGCCAGAGTGTGGCTTAAGACATGAAGGTATCAGTCCTTACACTGACCAGAGGGGGCGCAGCTCAGGGGTAGAGCGTTGGCCTACAGCCCTCTCCCTGCACTGTCACAGGCTCTTCCAAGGACAGAAGGCTGGTGGGTTGGGGTGAAGAGGCAACTTTATATTTCTCCTCCTCCCTCTCTACAAGAGGCTCCTCACCTTCCTCACCACACGCAGGACTTCGTAGCCGAGCCGGGTGCTTTCCCAGCACAAATAGCAGAGCCTCTCCCTACCTTATGGTGCTGTCACCACAGCTGATTTTACTGAGCGCTTCGCTGAGTTAGGAGGCCAATTTATCTCCTTTTTGCCACCGTTTGACGCCGGTTTGGGGGGTACTTGTGCATCTGTATTCTCATCCTGACCTTAGTCCCTTCGTATCAGTGATTGTTGGGAGGCTCAGGGAGCCAGGAAATGGATCAAGTGTGTGTAGGTGGGACTGGGCCTCGGTGCCTAAAGCAAACAAGCTACCCCAGTGCTGAGAAAAACATCCTGTCTAGTTCAGGCCAGCCATTAGTCGCTAAGCAACCTTGTGTCATATGGTACAAACTTAGCAAAAGTATACATAAAGGATAATTTTTTGTGGTCATTGAGTTAGCCTTGCTCTTCAGGCAGACTAGTGACCTCCTAGCCCCGCTTCTTGCCTTGTCTGTCTTTCTCATTCCTACCGCTGTGTCTCCCCGGGGTGGAACCGTTCGCAACATGACCAACGGATCCCTACCATAATCTCTGGGGAAGTTGAGAGGCGAGGGAGCAGCAGCCCAGGGTTGAGAGCTGGCACCACGGTAAGACAGGGCTGTGCTGCTCAGCAGGGGTCCTTGGCTACAGGAGGGTCCCTGAGCCACCGCAGGGGCGCTGTTACCCCCCGGACCCATCCGCCCCACCATGATGTCTCAGTGGGGTGGGTGGAGCCACAGTGACAGCGAGAGGGACAGGAAAGGGGTCCGGCAGGGGAGACCGATAAAGGCAAGGAGGGACAGCTTTGGGCTATAGGACTGTCCTCGAGCTGAAGAAGAGGAGGCTGTGGGACGACTCAGCTGCCCCAGGCAGGAGAGATTCCCTAGGGCTTCTCTCGTGTATCTGCAGTTACCTCAGGGACTCAGGACCTTGAAGGTGGAAACGTAGTGACACTCTTGTGAGTTAGCACGCGGGCATGTCAGGGAAGAAAAGCTGTGGCCACCTCCCTCCTGGGCCACCCTCGGGGTCCTGCACACGTTTTCCAGTGTCCCAGTGGGCTCTCGTCCTGCGTGTGGCTTGCCAGCTGGTTTCCGCCTTACAGTCTCATCACTGCTTCCTTCCATGCTCGTGGGTTGGAGCTCCTTATCCCTGGCCGTGGCCTCATGTTTAACCAGTGTTTCTCCCTGAATATTTAAACATCTTCTATTCTCACACTCTTGCAGAGAAGGTCCCAATGCATGGACACAGTTTTCACCCTAATAGAATATTCCTAAGGGGCGGACCACTGGAAGCTGGACCTCTGGAGAGAACAAAATTTAAAAAGAAACTTTCCTGTGCAAAAGCTATGTGCTGGATGTGGAAGAGAAGAGAAATAAATAAAGATAGATAAAAAGCTGCAGTCACCTGGGATCCACCCTGAAACAATTTGCCATCTGCCTGAGTGGTAAATTATCACGACTACTATTTTTATTTGCCGTGAAAGAGCAGTTCACCCATGGCTCTGACCTTTAGGCAGCTGAGAGGAAGGTGCTGTCACCTACATTCCGTCCTGCCCTCTGTGCAGTCCACAAGAAAAGAAATAGAGCTGCTGAATAGTTGTTGTTGTGATGGAGGGGCACCTGCATGACTTGCGAGGTTACTCAGCTAAGGGAGGCAAGAGACCCCGCGGTTCTGCTCAGCCAAGAGCCCTGGGGAAAGCTGGGAAAATGGGACCGGTGCAAGAGAGCAGGGAATGCAGGGTCAAAAGGATCTCATCCAGCCAGTTGGACTTGCTCGTAATGCATGCATTCATACAAAGGGTGTTGCTACCCTGTAACCCTCACTAGGGCGGCATCCCTCACGAGTGGAGCCTTTGACTGCAGATACAGAGCTCTGTGGTTCAAATCCAGCTGGGCCCTAGTGTGGTCCCACTTTATTGACAATCCCCGGAGAGTCTTTTCTCGAGGTATTGTACTACCACTCTGCCTAGTTTGTATGTTGGATTTGTCTGGTGACGTAAAATATATTTGGCGCAAGACACAATCTTGGGGGATGAGTTTGCTCAATCGTTTCTTATACTACAGGTGATTAAAGGTAGGCCTGAGAACTTTCGCAGAACTGTTCACAGAACTTTCCCCACTGGGTTTCATCTCTAGCGTTGTTTATTTTTTGTTTTGAACCAAGGTCTCGGGGAGTCCTGAAGTTGCCCAACTGCAAACCAAATTTCGGTCCATCCGCCGCAGTCTCCCACAAGTGCTGAGATTAGAGGTGTCCAGCTGCGGGAGCCGGGGAAGCACTTCCTCTGCGTAGCCTGTGAGGGTTCAGGAGTCTGTGTTGGGTTGCCTTATTTGCTTTTGTTTTGTTTTCCTCTGTTTGCGGTTTGACAACTTCACGAACAGTTCCTAGTTGCTCCTCTGTAAGGATCAGAGAGCAAGGCTTAGAGAACAGCGCCGTCCCCCTCCAGGCCCTCTAAGGTTGACTCTTTCTCCAGGGAGGCACAAGAGGACGAGCAAGCCACTTGGGCTCACACACACCCACGTGGCCCCCTGCCACCACCCCCAGGTGACCTGCCCAGGCCAGCCCGTCCTTACCACTTCAGGCAACCTCAGCTTTCTGACCATTTCTCTTTGGTCCCTACCCACTGAATCCCTCATTTTGGGCAATGTCGTGAGCCTGTGGAGAAATGACAGCCTGCAGCTTCAGAAGCGCGTGGCAAGCTCGCTCACTTCTTCTGTCCAATGTGACTTGCACCTGTGGGGTCCCAGCCAGGTGGGGTCTGTGTAGAGCTCCGTCAGGGCCCCTTAGGACCTCAGAGAGGAGGAAGCAGAAAGTGTCCCTGATCCTTGAGTGAGTCCACACAGCCAGAGATGCTCACACCAAGTCTAAGGAGGCAGGAGGATGTGGGTGTGAGTCAGAGCAGGGGACTGTGTATCAGGCAGGCTGGGACAGGGACAGGCTGCGACTGGCTGGCTCTTCCTTTCCTACTGGCCATGGAATGCAACCACTGGGCCGTGTCATGCTTCAGGGACAGAGATCTCCATCCCTGCCATGTGAGCTCCTGTCCGTGGACAGAATCTTCCGTCCAGGTCCCTTCTTGTCTCTGACACAGGGAGCCTGGGAGAGGACAGGATGAGGGGCACGGGAGTGAGATCCATTTCTGCCCCAGAGTGCTGAGCGGAACGAAGCTCTTTCTCAGCTCACCGTGAGGTCAGGCATCCATCATTTTCTGACCTATGATTTTCAGAGCAACCAAAGAAAATTATCTCTGCCAAAGCGCCTATGCACTGGAGTCCCCCAGGAATGCATCAAAGACACACAGCGGGGTGTGTGTCTGGGTCCCCTTCTCAGAGGCCCTAGCTTAGTTCTCAGGGGAACCCAGAACTTCTGCTTAGGCCCTGCTTTCACTGCGCCTCCACCCCAAGCCTGGACCACCCCCTTCCTGTCCTCCAGAGAGTCAGCTGAGCAGCTGTCGTGGAGAGTGACAGGTTCCAGGAGGTGGGTGTGCAATGCGACCTTGCCGCAGACCTCCAGGCTTGTAATGCCAGCACCTGAGCCAGGGCCTGGGGCCGGGTGGTGCTGGTTACCAGAGGAGAGGGGTCGTGGGGGTGAGGCAGTGGTCCTGATGGCCTATGAGGAAGGGCGCACATGATGATGACAGATCTCTAAAAGCTCACCTGTCCCCAGGATAGCCAGAGGTAGGTGTGGCCACACAGGTTTACAGAGCCTACTACACACACCTAGTCAATCAGCTGGGGGCATAGCTCAGGGGCAGAGCATTTGACTGCAGATCAAGAGGTCCCCGGTTCAAATCCGGGTGCCCCCTACTGGTGACCCACTTTATTGCCAGCCCTACAAGGGCCTTGTCTCCAGTCTCTCTGCCTATACCACTCTGCCTATATTTTGTGTCTCCTCTCTGGTGGCATCTACTACACATGGCACAAGACATTATTTGGGGGTCATGCCTTGAGAGGACAGAGTCCTTCCCCTTTTAGGTCCCCTGAGGCTGAAGCTTTCTGCAAGAAGGCACAAGAGGATGAGGAGGTCACTTAGTCCTGCTGCTCGTACATGGTGCTGCCACCCCACCTGTGACCTCCCAATACGAGCCCTTCCATGCAGCTTCAGTCCTCCTGGGTTTTCCTGTGCGATCATTGTCCTTGTGTTTCTGTCCTTTTTTATTTTGTCCCCCGCCCCTGAGTCCTCCGTCCTCGTTCTGAGCAATAATATGAGCTTGTAGAGGAAGGATTGCCTGGAGCTTCGGAAGCCCACGCCAAGCTCCCTCCCTCCCTCAGGGCTGCGCGATTCCAGACACTGGAAGTGTAGTTCTCAGCTAACAGGTAGGGTAATGCCAGTGCCTGAGCCGGGCTCTAGGGCCAGGAGGTGCTGGTCACCAGAGGAGGTGGCCGTCAGCTGTGCAGAGGCAGTCAGACTGGCCTAACAGGAGGGATGGACATGATGATGACAGAGCTCTAGAAGTGCAGGTGTCCCTAGGATGACAGGAGCAGGTGTGGCCACACAGGTTTACAGAGCCTATTACACACACCTTATCAGTCAGCTGGGGGCATAGCTCAGGGGTAGAGCATTTGACTGCAGATCAAGAGGTCCCCGGTTCAAATCCGGGTGCCCCCTACTGGTGACTCACTTTATTGCCAACCCTGCAAGGGTCTTGTCTCCAGTCACTCTGCCTACTGCTCTGCCTACATTGTGTGTCTCCTTTCTCTGGTGACATCCACGGTGGCAGATCACCTCCTTTGGGGACATAGGACTGTTCTGATTGCTTTTTGTACCACAGGTGACTGAATGTAGGACCTTGGCACTTATGTGCACCCTAGCTATTTTTGACTTCGTATTTGCACGCAGGCTCTTACTGAGTCATGAAGCTGCCTACCCCGCACCCGTCGTGCGATCCACACCCCCTTCCTTCCTGGGTGCGCAGAAGAGAGGTTTATGTCTGAGGCTCAGCTTTGCACTTCTCTTTAATGATGTGTGTGTTTTATTTGTTTTTTCCTTTATCTTACATGTATTTATTTATTTATTTGTGTATTTATATTTTGCTTTTTGAGACAGAAATTCAAGCACACACGTCCTAACTGGCTCCTCTGTTAGGTTTATGTTGTGGAGAGCGTGCCAATTCACCAACAAACCAGCCTGACTGGAAACAGTTTCTGAGGCCCCTTACCAAAAACACAGATGAGGCCGCTGCCCATTCGGGAGAGAGGGGGGATGGGGGAGCGGGGAAGGGGCTTAGCTTCAACCGTGAATTTGAGGGAGCGCCATCGCCTGCGAGGAGGTGATGTGAAGACAAAGCCTAGCATAGACTTTCCAGGTCTGCCTAAGTCTCAACATCACTGCGTTAGTTATAGGAACGATTTTTCAATCTAGTGCCTCCGCAGAGGGGCGCAAAACCATGGCCTGGATACATGGGCAGTGGTCTAGCATGCAGCAGCGTGCCCTCCTTCGAAAGACAGAGAAGGGCGGAGTGAAGCAGCAGCCACGGCACACGGGTGATGCATTAGATGGCACAGTGCTGCCATGCCAGGCAGCAGGTCTCGGGGATGGTTTCCAGTCCCCACAGCAAGGAACGTGATTTTTGGTCCCATGAGGTGTTGGGGGCACAGCTTTTTGCTGCTCTCCAGAGCAGCCCGCCCGCAGGTCAGAGGCCCTCTGCCTGCACTTCCTTTGGCTCCCTGTCTGTGCCTCCAGAGGACAGAGTCCTTCCCCTTCACCTTCCCGTTAGGCTGAACATTTCTGAAAGAAGGCACGTGGAGTCCCAGGAGCTTTGCTGAGTTGCAGCCCACGGATCCCATCATGGCGGAAGATAGGACAATCCCAGAATCTCACGGGCACCTGGCAAGACATTCTCTGCCCCCACTACTGTTGTAGGAGTTAGCCTTAACCGTGCCTTGCCTCTCCCTTGATCACAAAAGGTAGGCTGAGCAGGACAGCTATGGGGACCTAGTGAGTTGGGCCCTGCCTTGTCCCCCCTGTGGCTGGAGTGTGCTGACCCCCAACCCAAACCATCACTGCTGAGCCATGGGTGAACATTGCAGGCTTCAAAAATATCAACACAAAGGAGCAAAAGGCAATCTCAGACCTCTATCCCCCAAGAGCAGGCCTAGGACACAAGGACATAGAAGAACTTGGAAATCACACACCTGAAGCTTCTGAAATGGCAGCAACTAAAGTGAAGAAACAAATCTATCAGAGTATACAAGAAATCAGGTAAGAAATAACTTCTCCACTTAATGAAAAATAACAGCAATAGTGAAAGAATTGCTCAACACATCTAAGAAGACATAGATTAAGAAAATAGAGGAGAACAGAAAGATGATGGTAGCATTAGCTGAACAATGAAGGAAAGCAGTGAATGCATGAAACAAATTCAAACAGATATCTAGGAAGTTGAGCAGTCCACTAAAAGCTGGCAAAACCGCCAGAACAAAACTGAAGATAGATTTTTCAGACCTTGAAGACAGTATTGCAGCTACTGATTATGAAAACAAGTATCTCTTAGAAATAACAAGGAAGCAGGAAATAACAGTTCAACATCTGCAAGATGATGCAAAGAAAAATAAGACGGATAGGACTCAAACAAAGGACATAGAAACTATTTGCAGTAGTAGCAGAGAATTTCCCAATCATGGGAAAAAGATCTAATACAGAGATGAGTGAGGTATATAGAACCCCCAAGAGCTGTATCCAAAATAAACCCACACCCAGGGCTGGAGAGATAGCTCAGGGGTCTAAAGCACCTGTTTGGGCAAAGAGCAGGGACTGTGATTTGACCCCTGGCACCACATGCCACACCAGACCCTCCCCTAGGGCAAGCTGAGCCAGACACACACACACACACACACACACACACACACACACCTGGAAACATAACAGTCAAGATCCCAGAAATTCAGCAAAAGAACAGAATACTAGACTTTTTTTTTTGAGAAAAGAAGCATATAAACTATAATGGAAAGCCCCTTAGAATCATGGTATATTTCTCATAGAAAGCATCAAGTCAAGAAGAGCTTGGAGTGAATTAGTTCAGGTCTTAAAAGAAAATACCTTTGAACCAACATGGATGTGCCCTGCAAAACTATCTACAAAATTTACACTTGACCTTAGCCAAAAAGCTGAGAAACGATATCTGTCAAATTCTGTGGCGAGATAAGATACTTCCATGAGGAACAACAACTGAAGAAACCCGTGGCCACCCAACCAGCCCTACAAAGAGTACTGTCACATATTCCAGAAAGAGACAAAAATGACCACATCTTCAAGACCAGCAACAGAAAGGAGCCACCAACCACAGCAAGCAATTAAACAGAGGGAAAAATTAGGGAACCTACATCAGGAAAATAACATAACAAGCATAAGCCAAGGCACATCAGTTGTAACCATCAATGTAAGGGGTTGTAATCCACTCATCAGTCAAAAGAAGTAGACTGGCAGAGTAGATCAAGAGACAAAATCCAACAACATGTTTTATACAACATATTTTACTTAAAAGGATAGTCACAGATTGGAAGTCAAAGGATGGAAGACAGTATGCCGTGTGACAGACCCTGAGAAGAGCGGGGGTAGCTATTCTGGTTGCTGACAATGTGAACTTCAAATAAAGAATGGTTAAAAGAAGGACCGGCCAGATAGCTCAGCTGATTGAAGTACCTGCTTAGGGAGATTCAGAGACTGGGGTTCAATCCCCAGCATGCGGTGCCAGCCCTGCCCCCTGGGCACACTAAGATGGTGACAGAGACTGGGTGTGGTGGTGTGTGCCTGTAATCCCAGCACTTGGGAGGCTGAAAACAGGAGGATCACTATGAGTCCAATCTAGGAGTGAAATCCTGAACCCCCTGTAGACCCTTCCCTAAAATGTAAAAAATAAAATATAAAAAAATAAAAGAGATAAAGGACGTCACTACCTACTTTAGAGGAAAACTGTAAAAGGAAGGAAGAGATCGTGATGATAAATATATTTATGCACCCAATGTAAGATCACCCAACTGTACAACACAAATTATAACAGGCGTGGAAAATCAAATGAGCAATGGTAACGAGGGACTTTAGCTCCCCACTGTCACAAAGAGACAGACCAATTAGGCAAAGGACACCACATAGGAGGAGACAGGAAGTATCCCCAATGCTTGGATGAGGCCACACAGACAGCCAAAGCTAAAGGTCTAAAGAGTTAGCAGGGGGCTGGGCAAATAGCTCAGCACCTACAAAGCGGGCGCAGGGGCTGGGGTTTGATTCCAGGATGTGCTAAGACAGCAACTGAGACTGGGCGTGGTGGCGCACACCTGTAATCCCAGCTCTTGGAAGGCTGTAAACAGGTGGATCACTATGAGCGTTATCTAGTAGTGAGATCTGTAGACCTTTCCCTAAAATATAAATAAATAAATAAATAAATAAATAAAATGGGGCTGGGGAGATAGCTCAGTGGAATAAATGCTTGCCTGGCAAGCTCAAGGACCTCAGTTCAATCCCTGGTTCCACATAAAAGATAAGTGTGGGCCAGACCTTGGGACTGTGCATTGGGCACTCAGTGACTGGCCCAAGGCTGCCTGTCACCAGCTGGCTCTTCCCTGCCTACTGGCCACAGGTTACAGTCACTGTGTCCTGTCATAATCCAGAGACACAGACCTCTGGCCCTCCCACCCGAGCCCCTGTCCTTGGACAGAATCCTCCACCCAGGTCCCTTCTTGTATCTGCTTGAGAACACATTGTGCCTATGGAGGTCAGGAGGGGTAGCAGAGTCTGCTCAATACTTGCCCCAGAGTGCTGAATGCAAAGAAGCCCCCTCTCGTGAATTCAGACCCCCTCTCATCAACACAGACTCTGCTTCCCGTGGATGGGGTCGCACACCCTAGGTTTTCCTGTCATCCTCATTTTCAGACCAGTGGCCTCCCAGGTCACTGAAGACACTGATCTCTTCTCAAGTGTCTGTGAACTAGAGTGCCCCCAGGAACCCCCTTAGAGACACTCAGGAGCCCCGGGGCCCCTTGGCAGAGGGTCCAGCTTCATTCTCAGAGGAACACAGAACCTCCTCCCTGACCCTGAGCCCAGCCCACCCTCTCTCTGTTCTCCAAAGAGACCGCTGCCCAGCTCCCTCCTGGAACGCAGCAGGTTCGGGGAGGTGAGCGTGCAGGGCCATCGCACTGAAGACCTCTATGCTTGTAAAACCAGCGCTTGAGCCAGGGCCTGGGGCAGGCAGGTGTGTGAACGTGGTCAAACTGGCCTAGGAGGAAGGGCAGAGATGACAATGCCAGATCTCCAGAGGTGCAGAGATGGGGAGAGCCAAGGGTCAGGCCGACTTAAAGAACCTACTACATATACTTAGTCACGAGGGGGCATAGCTCAGGGGTAGAGCATTTGACTGCAGATCAAGAGGTCCCTGGTTCAAATCCAGGTGCCCCCTACTGGCAATCCACATTATTGCCAAACCTACAAGGGTCTTGTCTCCAGTCACTCTGCCTGCATTGTGTTACCTTTTTCAGGTGACATCAAGTATGGAAGGCACGACACATTCTTTGGAGGGGTGAGATTGTGTGATTATTTTGTGGACTACAACTGATTTAACATAGGACCTTGGTCCTCAGTTTTATCTCTAGCCATTTTTTTTGACATTTATTTAGACACAGGGTCTCCCAGGGGCTTGGAGCTGCCCGCCCTTCCCCCTCCTGTGATCCAACTGCCTGGTGCTCTCCCCGAGCCCAGATGATAGAGACGTGTCTCAGGAGACTCAGCTTTGCACTTCTCTTTGATGATGTCTGTGTTTTGTTTCTCTTTTTCTTTTATCTTTTATTTATTACTATACTTAATATTTTATTTATTTATTACTTATGCATCGCTTTTTGAGTCAGGAAGCCAAGCACACATACTCCTTGGCTCCGTTGTTAGGTTTCCCTCAGGCAGGGCCTGCTCAGTCAGCAATAACTCTGCCTGGTGGTGACAGAATTTCTGAGGAACTTTACTGAAAATGCGGAGGAGGAAGCCATTGACTTTGACTGGTGACGACGTGGGTGTCCATCTTCAACCATGAACTGTGGGAGGTGCAATTCCCTGCGACGGTGCAATGATGAGAAGTGAAAACAAACCCGAGCATAAAATTTCCAGCAGGACATCGTCCCAAAACATTGTGAGGTGACAGCAGTGACGTCTGAGCACTGCCTCCACTGAAGGGTGCGCAGTCCTGGGCTGGAGTCATAGACAGTGACTAGGCATGCGGCAGTGGGTCCACGCAGGAAAGGCAGGGCAGGGTGGAACGAGCGGCCACCATGGCAGACAGACGGCCACTAGATGACAGCACTGCTAGGTGAGGTGGCAGTGGCAGGCCCCAGGGAAGGTCTCAAGTCCCCACAGCAAAGCTCAGAATGGACCATGGATATTGGGCCCCATGAGCTGCCGAGTGCACCTCAGCACGTTGCTAGCATTCACGCACCCTGACTCCAGCGCATGGGCTCCTTAGGCGAAGCTTTCTGCAAGAAGGCACAGAGGAGGAACAGGTCACTTAGCGCCGCCCTCCCCTCCATGGTCCCCCCTCCCACACACCTGCCAACTGGACCTCCCAACACCAGCCACTATGTCCAGTCTCAGTCTTCCAGGGTTGTCTCGTGTGACATTGCTCTTGGGTTGCTGTCTCTTTTGTCCCTAATCCTTGAAACCTTCATCCCCACTGTGAGCAACAGTGTGAGCTTGGTGAGGAATGACTGCCAGCAGCCTCAGAAGCCCATGCCAAGCTCACTCACACTCTTGTGCCCTGTCCCTTGCGTCTGTGGGATCCTCTGGCTAACTAATCATAGGCATCCATAGTGATAGCAAGACCCAGAGCCCCTCTGTTCTCTGCTTTCCTCAGTCTTGTACAGAACCTTGAAGGATTCAAGGCTCTGGGCATCTTGACACCGGAAGTATAGTTCCCAGCTAACAAATAGAGTGACATAGTTTGTTGGACAAGGCAGAAAATAGTCTGTGCCCTGGTCATCCTTCAATCACAGGGAGTCTGGGGCATTACCAGCCTGTCATACTTGCACTGTGCTTTTGCTCTAGTGTCCTCATGCCTCATGATCCTCACCATGTGTCCTGCAGTCTGTGTGGTCTTTTGGTGTCATGGCGCTGGCCCCACCAGACAAAGGACATAGGGCAGAGTCCTCTTAACAGTGCATTCTGAGCCTTTGGCCCCTTTTGTGCGAACAGGGTTCTGTGGCTGCACTCAGCTGACTGTTTGGGGCCAGCTCAGGGTGTGCCATCTCAGAGAAGATGTCTCTCTCAAAGGCAGCAGAGAATGGGAGAAGAGAGAAGATCTCAGGTGAACACGGTAGACCCAGGCCTCAGAGTTCTGCGTGCAGGGGCTGAGAGGGCAGTGGAGAGCCTGGAGTGTGAGAGAATAAGGGGCCTCCTTGGCTCAGACAGGAGGGAGCGGGAGTCCAGCCCTGCACAGCAGTTCCCACAATGATGCCACAGGTGACCGAGCAGAAGGCCAAGGGGAGAGTGATGGGTCAGGTGAGGATTTCTCCCCTCCTGGGATCAGGCTATGGGGAAGACAGGACAGGGGAAAATCCTATCCAGGTGGGTCTGGGTAGACATCAGCCAGGTCCCTCAAAGACACCAGATAGAAAGAGGCACAAAGTATCCTGGATTCTTGAGTGAGGCCAGACAACCAAAGCTGCTCATTCCCAAAGTGTAAAGACAGATGAGGGTGTGAGTGTGGGTCAGGGCACAGGGCTGCACGTGAGGCAGGCAGTGCATGGTCCAAGGCTGTCGCCGGCTGGCCCTTCCTGGCCTCCTAGCCATAGGCTGCACTCGGTGCTCTACGCTGTGCTCCAGGGACAGAGATCTGAGCCCCTCCTATGTCAACAACTGACCTGGGACAGAATTGTCTGTCCTGGTCCATTGTGGTATTTCATAGAGGAGGCCTTGTGCATATGGAGCCTGGGAAGGGTGAAGAATAGGGGTAACAGAGTCTGCTCAATTTTGCCCCAGTGTGCTGCACACAAAGAAGCTCCAACTTGTCAACGCAAACTCCGTCTGTGATTGGGATCATGCATCACGCGTTTTCCTAACCACTGTCCCCATTTTCAGACTGTGACCTTCAAAGTCTCCAATGAAGCCAAATTCTTTCAGTAGTCCCCTTAGAGAAACCCTGCCTCCCTACATCCCCTTTGTAGAGGATCTCACTTAATTTTCAGAAAAATCAAGAACTTCTGCTTCCCCAGCCTTGACTTTACCCCCACACCAAGCTGAGTTCAGTCCCTCCCTATCCTCCAAAGAGTTTGCTCAGCATCTCTGTCCTGGAGTGCAGTAGGTTCCAGGAGGTGAGCACACAGCATGATCTCACTACAAACCTCCAGGCTTGTAATACCAGTGCATGGGCCAGAGTCTGGGGCTGGAAGGTACTGGTCACAAAAAGAGGTGGCAGTCAGCTGTGTGGATGTGATCAGATTGGCCTAGTAAAAAGGCAGGGTGCAGTACCCAAGGTTCTAGAAGCTCAGGTGTCCCCAGGATGGCGAGAGGCAGGTGCAACCACACAGGTTTACAGTGCCTATTACACACACCTAGTCAGTCAGGTGGGGCATAGCTCAGGGGTAGAGCATTTGACTGCAGATCAAGAGGTCCCCGGTTCAAATCCGGGTGCCCCCTACTACTTTATTGCCAAACATGCAAGGGTCTTGTCTCCAGTCATTCTGCCCGCCACTTTGCCTACACTGTGTCAGCTTTCCCTGGGGACATCCACTATACATGGAACAACAGGTCATTTCGTGATGTGGGTTTCTTCATTTGTTTTCTGTACTGCAGGTGATTGAAACTATTATCTTCACATCAGTTTCGTCTCTAGCCAATATTTACCTTCTGATTGGACACAAGGTATCACTGAGTCCTAAAGCTGTCTACATGAGAGCCACCTTCCTGAGCTTGTGCAAGTCAGATGATAGGTATATGTCAGGAGGCTAAGCTTTGTACTTCTCTTTAATGATGTATGTGTGTGTGTGTTGTGTATTTTATTTCTCTGTTTCATGTATTTGTGTGTGTTTATTTGAAAGTCTCATTTTGAAAAAGAATTCCAAGCACACCCCCTAGATGACTCCCTCGTAAGGCTTATGTTGTGCAGTGCTTGCTGAATCACCCACCCTGAGTGCAACAGAACTTCTGAAGAACCTCACTGAGCATACAGACAAGGATGCTGCTCATTGTGATTTGTAGCCCATTTGGGGGCCCCTCTTCAGCCATGAATCTTGAGAAGCACAATTCCATGGCACTAGGCAATGATGCAGTATTAAAACAAATGCTAGTGTGGAATTTCCAGCAAAATATAAGTTTCAACAACATTGAGGTCGTAGTAGCAATGACGTCCAAGTGATGGCTCGCCCCAGCCTGGCGTGCACAACCCTGGGCTGGATGCATAGGCAATGGCCAGGTGTGTAGCCCTCGGATCACAGTGGAAAGGCTGTGAGGTATGTAGCGAAGCGGTGGCCATGGCACAAAGGTGACCCATTAGATGGCACGTTAGTGCTGTCCAGGGGAGGTGTTAGACTCAGGCAAGATTTCAGACCTCCATAGTAAAGCTTAGAATGGAACATGATTCTTAGACAACATGAGTTGTTACATGTAGAACACTTCATTGCTCTTCAGAGCCACCTGACTCCAAGTCAGGCTTCCTACCTACACTTCCTTAGGCTCCCTATTCACCCGTTAGGAAGACAGTGTCCTTCCCATGCTGGGTTTCACCAAGCTGAACCATTCTGCAGGAAGGCACAAGAGGTAGTCACACAAGCTTCACTGGGCTGCAGCCTGCCTCTTCCACCACTGCACACTGTATGCTGACCAGGGGGGCTCTGGGGACCTGGCGAGCCTTGCCCACTCACGCTCTCACCATTGGCGAAGATTGTTGACCCTCACCCCACCCTGTTGTCATCACTGATGAGCCCAGGTGAGCATTGGGAGCCTCAAAATTTTCAAAGCAAAGGAGCAAACAATGATCTCAGACCTCCAGCTTGCCAGAACAATCCTGGAGACAAAGACATAAAGGAACTTCTAATTCACACATCTCAATTTTCTGAAATGATAGTAATTGAAGTGAAGAAACAACTCCATCAGAGTATAGAATAAATGAGACAATGCATAATCTGTCAGGTAAAAAATATTGACACAACAGAAAGGACAAAAAAAATCCTCAACTAAAAAGAAATGATAAAGGAATTAACAATCCCCAAATCATTCCTGGGGGCAAATACTATACTGATACCAAAATAGGTGAAAGATCCAACCAAAAAAACAAACAAACAAAAAAAGAATCAATCTCCCTCATGAACATAGATGCAAAAATCCTGAATAAAATATTAGCAAATAAAATACAGCAAATCATTAAGAAGATTGTACATTGTGACCAGGTAGGATTCATGCCAGGAATGCAAAGATGGTTCAGTATATGAAAGTCTATAAATGTAATACCCTATATCAATAGAGCCAAAACCAAAACTTACATGACTGTCTCAATAGATGTAGAAAAGGCTTTTGACAAAGTGCAACACTCATGATCAAAGCCCTATAGAAAGTTGGAATAGATGGCCTCTATCTCAACCTGATAAAAGCCATCTGTGACAAACCAACAGCCACCATCATTCTAAATAGAAAAAAAAAAAAAACAGAAAGTTTTAATTTCAAATCAGGTACAAGACAAGGATGTCCACTGCCACCACTCATGTTCGATATAGTTCTGGAAACATTAGGCAAGGCAGTTTGACAAGAGAGCAAAATGAAGAGAATAATGATTGGAAAGGAGGACCCAGGTGTGGTGGTGCACCTGTGATCCCAGCACTCAGGAGGCTGAGGCAAGAGGATCTGTGCAAGTTTGAGACCATCCTAGGCTGAAAAGGCCAGGCTGAGCTGAATAGAAGAACTCTGTCTTAAAAAAAAAAAAAAGAATGAAAAGGAAGGAAGAAGTGTAATTATCATTATTCAAAGATCATGATACTCTACATAGAAGACCGCAAAACTCCACCAAGAGACTAGTAGGTTTAATAGTCCAATTTAGTAGCATAGCAAGATAAAGTTAGCACGCAAAAATCAAGAGAATTTTTATACACAACAAAGTAATGCAGCAAGAGCGACCAAAGAACCCATGATTTTCACAATAACACCCCCAAAAAATGAAATATTTATGAATCAATCTAATGAAGGAGGTAAAAGATTTAAACAGCAAAAATTACAAGACTTTGTAAAAAGAGACTGAAAGGGGTTTCAGAAAATGGAAACATATTCCTTGCCCAGGGACAGGAAGAACCAACTTTATGAAATAGTCATACTCCCAAAATTGTTACACAGATTTAATGCAATCCCGATGAATATAGCATTAGTATACTTCAAAAATCTAGAGAAAACTTTTTTGAACTTCATCTGGAACCAGAAGAGACCAAATAATAATAATAGTCAAAGCAATCCTGGGCAACAAAGGAAAGACAGGAGGCATTACAATCCCTGACTTCAAATTATACTACAAAGCTACTGTGATAAAATTAGCATGATACCAGCAAAAAAACAAACAACAGCAACAAAAAAAACCAGACATGAGGATGAATGGAACAAATTAGAAGATGCAGACACAACTGCAAACACATTCAGCCAACTTATCTTTGACAAAGGGGCCAAATATATTCACTGGAAGAAAGATAGCCTCCTTAACAAATGGTGCTGGAAAAAAATGTCTTTCCAGGGTGAAGCCTAAAATTAGACCCATCTCTATTACCATGCATTAAATTACAGTGAAAATCAATCGAGGATTTAAATATTAAAACAAAAACACTAAATGTACTGGAGGAGAAAGTAGGTACAAATCTTGAAGACACAAGGGTAGGTAAAGAATTGATACACTGAACGAAAACTGCACAGGAAATACTTTTTTGGGGGGAAATAATTTAAAAAATAAAAACGGTATCTCATCTTTAAAAAATATTTCTACACATTAAAAGAAATTGCCAACACAGTACAAATAAAACACACGAATTGGGAAAACACTTCAGCCAACTGTCCCTCAGACAAAAATTTATATCTAGAACATGTAAAGAATTTTTTAGAATTCAGGACCCCAAAATAAAAAATAAAAAAATCTCAATCCAAAAAATAAGCATCTATTTGATAATGTATATTGAATATACGTTACTCAAGTGGAGAAGTGCATTTGGCAAATAAATATATGAAAAATGTTCAATATTATTGGTCATTCAAGCAATGCAAATTTAAACAACACTGAGATTTCATCTCACCCCAGGAAGAATGGCTATTATTAAACCAATTAATGCAGAATCAACCAATTTTTTATCAACCAATAACAAATGCTGGAGGGGCTGGGGAAAAAAGGAACACTTTTCCCCCGTTGGTGGGAGTGTAGACTGATACAACCACTATGGAAATCAGTGTAGAGATAACTCAAAAAGCTAGATTTGGAAGTCCATTTATTACCAGCTATTTCTCTCCAGGGTATTTTTCCAAAAGAACTGAAAACATAAAACCACAGTGATACATGTGCGCCCAAGTTTACAGTAATACAATTTGTCATAGACCAATTTTGGAAACAACATAAATGTCCATCAACTGAAGACCGGATAAAGAAAGATGTGGTATTTTCACATAGATATTACTCAGCTATAAAAAATAAACTCTAGCCTTTTTATAGATAAATGGGAGCCAGGGAAGTAGCTCAGTGGAATAAATGCTTGCCTGGCAAGCACAAGGTTCTGAATTCAATCCCTAGTATCACACACACACACACACACACACACACACACACACACACACACAAGAATTATAGGTAACAGGATGCAGCTAAAGATGATACTTGTAAGTGAAATCAATCAGATCTGCATGTGTAAGAAGAACTTGAAAGTAAATAAATCCAAAGGATACACTAGATACTGTGAAAGGAAAAGAATCTGCTCAAAGGAAAAACTGGGGTGAGGAAAAGGAGAAAAGAAACAGGAAAAAGATATATTGATGTATGCTGAGGATAAACTGGATGATACTTCTGCTGATTTCTGCTCATCTATTGAGAGAAAGAGGGTGTGTGTGTGTGTGTGTGTGTGTGTGTGTGTGTGTGTGCTTTTTGGCAGAACCAGGGATCAAACTCAGGACCTTGCACTGGCCAGGCAGGCGCTTGTGCCCCTCAGCTATCTCCCCAGCCCAAAGAGATAATTCTTAAAAATTTTATTTTTCTCCTTTTTAATTTCTGTAACTTGCCAATTTTGCACGTTCCTATCTGGTAATCTACACAACTGCTTTGAAGATAACATTATGGAATATAATAACCTTTGATAATTGCTATTATTTTGCTCAGTGAAATTCTGCATTATTGTTAATATTTTTAAAAAATATTTTTTATTCTCAGAGCTGGCCAGATAGCTCAGCGGACTAAAGCGTATCCTTAGGCAGATGCAAGAACTGGGGTTTGATCCCCAGCTCCTTGTGTTGGCCCCCAGGGGCTCGCTGCGATGGAGATTGAAACTGGGCATGGTGGCTGTGCCTATAATTCCAGTGCTTGGGAGGCTGAAAACACGAGAATCACTGAGGCTGATCTCTGTAGTGAGACCCTGTAGACTCTGTCCTAAATACACTTTAAAAAACAAGAAAAAGAAAAAAAATAGTGTTTATTCTCTTCAGAAATAAAATAAAGGCATAAGAGGATGAGCAGTTCAGTGAGTCCCACGCTGTCCTACATGGCCCTGCCACCCACCCACCCGCTCACGTGACCTCCCAATGTGAGTCCTGCTGTCCAGTATGAGTCCTCCTTAGGTTTCTTGCATGACCATTTCACTTTCTGCTTCCATCCCAAACTTGAACCCTTCATCCCTACTGTGAGGAGTGGTATGAGCTTGTGAAGAAGTGTCGGCCTGCAGATTCAGGACCCCACAACGCTCGCTCACCCCCTTTCTCCTTGTCTCTTGTGCCTACAGTGTCTCCCGGATAACTGTTCATGTGTATCATAGGGATATCACGAACCAGAGATCCGCCATAATGGCCTATGCTCTCCTCCTCAGTCTTGTGAACTGAGGAAATATTTCAGTGATTCAAGGGTTTGTTAGGCTTTACGCTATTACGCTTTTGTTTGAGACAAAAGCAGACAGTGAAATAGTCACACAAGAAAACTAAGGAGGACTCACACTGGATAGCAGGACTGGCACTGGGAGATCACGTGTGTGGATGGGTGGGTGGCAGGGCCATGTAGGACAGGGTGGGACTCACTGACCTACTGATCCTCTTATGCCTTTATTTTATTTTTGAAGAGAATGAACAGTATTTTTTAATTTTTCTTCTTTTTTAAAATGTATTTCCCAGTCAAGAAGGTGAATGAGATAATTTGTTAGACAAGGCAGAAAATAGTTTGCCCTGATCATTCTTGTCCAGCTGCAGGAAGTTTGGGGCGTCACCAGCCCACCGTCCTTGTGCAGCTCGTGGCCTCTCATGTCCCTATGCCCCACTGTTGGCACTCTTTGTCCTATGGTCTGTATGCTCTTTTGGTGCCACGTTGATGGCCCTGCTGGAGAGAGAACAAAGGGCCAAGTCCCTGTCCCAGTTACTCCTCTCTCATCATTGGGACAAATACCTGACACCCAAAATAAAGAAAGGGAAGCTTTATTCAGTGCACAGTTCCTGGAGGTTTCCGTCCATATTAGGCTGGCTCCAAGGCTGAGTGGCACAGAGCAGAGAGCATCCAGTTCATGGCGGTGGAACAGCAGCAATGGCAACTGTCTCACTTACGTTACATTCAGGATATCAGCGCCAGGTTGGGTGTAGCACTCACACCGATAACCCCAGCAGTACTAAGACTGATAATTCCAGTGTATCACCTATAACCCCAGTGGATCATGAGTTAATCTCAAGCTCTAGAAGTCCTCACCCCATGACTTCCTGAGGCTTTGCGGGGGACAACTAGACCCAAACCATAACAGTCCCCTTGTAGGACACCAGTGCATTCAAAGTCCTGAGCCCCTGGGGTGCAAACAGCATGGGCCTCTTATTGCTACACTGAGGTAACAGTTTGGGGACAACCTGAGATATGCCAGTTCAGGAAAGGTGTCTCCCTCAGACCACATAGAAGTGAGATGAGGAAGGGTCTAGTACCAGTCTTAAGAATCCTGTGTGCAGTTGTTGAGAGGGTGGTGGGGAACTTGGAGGGTGGGAGAAGGTGACTCATCCTGTCCTCAGGGAGAAGGCAGGAGCCGGCTCTGCACAGGGACTTCCACACTGATGTCACAAGGGGCCTGAGCAGGAGGAGTCCAAGGGGAGGGTTGTGATGGGCTGAGGATTCTCCCCTCCTTGGACAGGGTTATGATGGGACTGGGGAAGGTGCCAGCCAGGTGGAATTAAGGAGAACTCAGTCAGGTCCCCTGAAGCCACCAGACAGGTGGAGACAGAAAGCATCCCTAATGGTTCAATGACAACAAACAGCCAAAGCTGCTCACACCCAAGTCTAAAGAAATAGAAGGGTGGGAGTGTGGGTCAGAGCACCGGGCTGCACATCAGGCAGGCAGTGTGTAGGCCAAGGCTGTCACCAGCTGGCTCTTCCTTGCCTCCTGGTGACAGGTTGCAATCACTGTACTGGGTCATGATCCAGGGATACAGATCTCTGTCCCTCCCACGTCAGCACCTGTCCTTGGAAAGTATCTTCCACCCAGGTCCTTTCTTGGCTCTGTCAAGCCAGGTGAGCCTGTACCTATGGAGCCTGGGAGAGGAAGAAGAGAAAGAGTAGCAAAGTCTGCTCCATATATTCCCAAGGGTGCTGGCTGGAAATAGCCCTCTTCTCATCAACACAAACTCTGCTTATCATGGGGTCCTGCACCCCATGCGTTTTCTTCATCATTGTCCTTATTTGTGAACCTGTAACCTCCAAGGTCACTATCTTCCAAGCTACCTGTGCAATAGAGTCCCCCAGGAAGGCCCTTAGAGACACACAGATGTCCTGGGTCCCCTTCGCAGAGGGTCTGGCTTAACTCTCAGGGAACTCTGTTTTGGCTCAACCATCATGCCACTACCCCCAAGCCCAGTACACCCCCTTTCCTGTCCTCCAAAGAGTCTGCTGAGCACCTCCCTCCTGGAGAGCAGTAGGTTCCAGGAGGTGGGTGTGCAGGGCTATCCTACTGCAGATCTCAGGCTTCTAATGCTAGTGCCTGAGCCGGGACCTAGGCCCAGGAGGTGCTGGTCACCAGAGGAGGCAAAAGCCAGCTGCGCGGAAGTGATCAGACTGGCCTAGGAAAAAGAGCACACGTGTGAATGGCAGGACTCTAGAAGCTCATATGTCCCCAAGGATGGTGAGAGGCAGGCGTAGTCACACAGGTTTATGAAGCTTATTGCATACACCTTGTCAGTCAAGTGGGGGCATAGCTCAGGGGTAGAGCATTTGACTGCAGATCAAGAGGTCCCCGGTTCAAATCCGGGTGCCCCCTACTGGTGACCCACTTTATTGCTAAACCTACAAGGGTCTTGTCTCCAGTCACTCTGCCTACATTGTGTGACAGCTTTCTCTGGTGACATCCACTACAGATGACAAATACATGGTTTGGGAGATGTGATTGTTGATTTCTATAGTACAGGAGGCTGGCACTACACCTTAACATTAAGTTCACCGCTAGCCATTACTGACTTTTTATTTGGACACAGGATCTTCCCGAGCCGTAAACTGGTCCACCCTGCACCACCGCATGCTCCGCCTGCTTCAGGCTGTCCAAGTACTCAGATTACAGATCTGTGTCACGAGGCTCAGCTTTGGACTTCTCTTTAGTGATCTGTCTGTGCTGTGGGTGTGTTTTATTGCTCCTTTTTATTGCTTTATTTCAACATTATTTATTCATTAATGTTTTTCTTTTGGAGACAGGAGTCCACGCAGACTTCCTCATTGGCCCTCCTGTAAGATTCAGGTTGTGGAGGACCCAGCAGTTCAGCCTGAGTAGCAGCAGAGTTTCTGCGGAACTGTAGGAGGACAGCGCTCATTTGGAGATGAAACATTTTGAGCCATGCGCTTTGGCAAGCGCAGTGCCCCTGCCCTTCAGTGATGTGAACTGAAAACACCACCTGGGAAAAGTAAGGCAGGGTGGAGTGAAGCAGTGGCCACGGCAGACAGGTTATAGGTGGCACAGCCCTACTAGGTGAAGTGGCAGGCCACACAGAGGATTTCAAGTCCACCCAGCAAAGCTCAGAATGGAACTTGCTTACTGGACAGCATGATTTGTGACCACAGCCTGCGCTGCTATTCAAGCAACCTGACTCCACACAGAGGCTCCCTCCCTGCACTTCCCTTGGCTCCCCTGGCCGCCGTGAGAGGACAGTGGCCTTCCCCTCGAGGTCCCCTAAGGCAGAACCTCTCTGCCAAAGACACAAGAGGATGAGTAGGTCACACAGCCCCACCCTCTCCTTCCTGGTGCCACCACCCACACGCTCAAGCGAGCTCTTACAGCAGTCCCTCAATCCAGCTTCAGTTTTCTCATGTCACTGCATTGCTGTCCTTTCCTCTTTTGTCCCCGACCCCTGAGCATTTCATCCCATTTTGAGCAACGGTGTGAGCTTGGGGAGCAATGACTGTCTGCAGCTTGAGAAGCCAAGCTCGCTCACCCCCTTTGTCCCCTGTCCCTTGTACCTATGTTCCTAGTAATTCATCCGAAGCATCCATAATGGTAGCAAGACCCAAAGACCCTCAGAACTGTTCTCTGCTCTCCTCCTCGGTCCCGTACACTACCCTGGAAGAACTGAAGGATTGGAAGTCCCGACTCTGGAAGTGTAGATCCCAGCTAAAAAAAAAAAAAATAAGATGGCGTGGTTTGTCAGAGAAGGCAGAAAATACTCTGTTCCTTCAGGTAGATTTGGGTATCATCCCAACGCGGTCCTTGCATAGCTCACTGTCTTTCGTGTCCTCACTGTGTATGCTGTGCCCTTTTGGTCTCCTGTTGCCCCTACAGAGCAGGACACAAGGCAGTGTCCCCTTATACAACGCGAGACCTGGGCTCCTGCTATGCAAATAGCTCCAGCCTCTCGTGGACCCACTGAGCTGATGGTCTGGGGTCAGCGTGGGTGTGCCCCCCTCTCTTCCAGCCCATGCAAAAAGAGAGAGGGGAAATGAGCTTACATAAAGACTGCTCACCAAGGAACCAGACCCTGCATCCAGGGGCTGATCTGAGAGCCCCCCTCCTCGGGGCAGAGAGAGCGGAAGTCCAGCTCTGTGCAGCGATTTCCACACTGATACCAAAAGGAGACCAAGCAGGAGGAGGCCGATGAGAAGGTGGTGATGAGGGGAGGGGTTCTCACATCCGGGGATAAGAAGGAATATGGGCAGGGCTCAACCGGGTGGGGTCTGCATAGAGCCCTGTCAGGTTTCCTGAGGACACCAGACGGGAGGAGACAGAAAGTATCCCGGATCCTCGGGTGAGGTCGCTCAGCCAAAGCTGATCTCGTGAAAGGCTCAGGAGGCACGAGGGTGCAAGTGCAGGCTGAAGCACGGGACTGCGCATCAGGCAGGCAGGCAGTGGGAGAAGGCTGTCACTCCCTGGCCCATCCTGTGCTCCTGGCCTCACGTGGCAAACACTGTGCTGTGCTGGGCTCCAGGGACAGCAATCTGCGTCCCTCCCATGTCAGCACCTGCCCTTGGCCAGAATCCCGCATCCAGGCCCTTTCTAGTCTCCGCCACAGGCGACCTTGTACACACGGAGCCTGGGAGGGGAGGTAGAGGGGGAGTAACAGAGTCTGCTGAAGTTCGTCCCAGAGCACTGGGGGCGGGGGAGAAGCTCGTCCTCAAAAGCACAGACCCTGCCCACCACAGGGCTGTGCTCTCCGCGGGATTTCCTAACCACTCCACGTTGTCAGACCTACGACCTCCAGAGTCACCAGTGCACCAACCTCTTCCGCAGTGCAGGGGAACTAGACCCTGCCAGGCATCCTCCCAGCTGCCCGGGGTCCCATTTCACTAAGCTCTCCCTTAGTGCTCAGGGAATCCTGGAACTTCCGCTTTGGCTGAAACTACACCCCACCCCCAGCTCAGCCCTTTCCTGTCCTCCTGAGAGTCCGCTGAGCAGCTCTGTTCTGGAGCGCAGCGGGTTCTGGGTGATGAGTGTGGATTGCTCTCTCTCTGCAGACTTCCAGGCTGGAACACCAGCGCCTGGGCCAGGGCCTGAGGCCGGGAGGTGCTGTCCACCAGAGTAGGTAGAGTTGTGTTTGTAGCAGTCGTGATGCCTAGCAGGTCGGGCTCACGTGACAATGGCAGAGCTCCAGCAGGTCAGCTGTCGCCAGGATGACCAGAGACAGGTGTGGTCACACAGGTTTACAGTGCCTATTACACACACCTTGGCAGTCAGGAGGGGGCATAGCTCAGGGGCAGAGCATTTGACTGCAGATCAAGAGGTCCCCGGTTCAAATCCGGGTGCCCCCTACTGGTGACCCACTTTATTGCCAGTCCTACAAGGGTCTTGTCTCCAGTCACTCTGCCTGACACTCTGCTTACTTTATGCATCACTTTCTCTGGTGACATCAACTATACAAGACACAGCACATCTTGTGTTGACCTGGGATTGTTTGATTGCTTTGTGAACACTGGTGAGTGAACCTAGGCCCCTGGCACTCAGTTTCACCTCTACCCACTACTGACTTTTTGTTTGGACACAGAGTGTCACTGAGTGCTAAGGTTGCCCACCCTGCATGCACCATGCAGTCCACCTGCCCCGTCTTCCTCAAGTTCTCAAATGATAGCTTCGTGTCACAAGGCTCAACCTTGCACTTCTCTCTAATACTGTGTGCCTCCGTTATTTGTCTTCTTTATTTATTCCTTTATATTTCACTTTTTGATGCAGGTATCTAAGCAGAGTTCGCAATTACCTCCTCTGTAACATTTACATTGTGGAACGCTGGCTGGGTCATCAAAAACTCAGCCTGCGTGAATTTCTGAGGAAACTTCCTGAACAGAAAGAGGACAACGCTGTCCACTTTAATTTGTAACATTTCCACAGGGGCTCATCCTCCACTGTGACTTTTAAGAAGCATAAGACTCTGCTACTATACAGTGATGCAATATGAAAACACATGCTAACATGGAATGTCCAGCTAAATGTATATCACTAACATTGTGGTACAAAAAGTGAAAACATCCAAGCCAGTGGCTTCACCAAGGTGTGTACAACCCTGAGTTCAAGGCAGTTTCCATAGCCAGGAGTGCAGTGGTGGGCCGTGTGCGCAGGCAGAAAGGGTGGGGTGACACAGTGGCCACAGTACACTGCTAATGCGCTAGATGGCACGGTGCTGTTGGATGTGGTAGAAGGCCTCAGGTCGCAACAGTAAACCTCAGATGGAACAGGAATATTGGTCAAGAGCAGTTGTTGGGTGCATAACGCTTTAGTGCTCCTCAGGGCAACCTGACTGCAGGGCAGAGGCTCCCCGCCTGCACTTTCTTTGGTTCCCTGTTTGTGCATTCAGAGAACAGTGCCCTTCCTCTTTGGGCCCCCCCTAGGCTGAACCTTTCTGCAAGAAGGTACAAAAATGAGTCACAGGAACTTTGCAGAGCTGCAGCCCACCTCTCTGACGATTGCAGAGGTTAGCATGGCCCAGAAACCTATGGGGAACTGGTGAGCTCCTCTCTCCCTTCACCACCATTGTGGGAGTTGCCCTGAGCTGCAGCTCCCCCTCTCTCACCATTGCATAAGGCAGCTGGCCAGAGAAGCTATGGGGCGCTGGGGAGCCTGGCCTCACTGTGCCCCCACCGTAACTAGACTTCATTAACCCATGCTCCACTCTCTGCCATGTCTGCTTAGCGTGGGTGAACATTGAGAGCTTCAAAAATGTCAAACTAAAGGGCCAAGAGGCAATCTCAGACCTCCAGCCCAACAAGAACAAGCCTGGGAAGCAAGGACGTATAAGAACTTGGAGGTCACACACCTGCATTTCTCAAGTGAAGGCAACTGAAGTGCAGAAACAAGTCCATCAGAGCACAGAAGAAATTAGATGACAACAAATATCCCACGTTAAAAAAAGAAATGACAACAATCATAAAAGAGTTGTTCAACACATTTAAAAAAGACGCAGGTTAATAAAATAGAGGAGAATAAAAAGTGATGACACCCTGAAAGTACAGTACCAGAAATAACTGGAATCCATGACACGGAATAGAACAGAAGTCTATGAAATTGGACCCAGGGAGATAACTCAGTGGAATAAGTGCTTGCCTGGCAAGCACAAAGTCCTGAGTTTGATCCCTGGTACCACCAAAAAAAAAAAAAAAATCTAGGAAATTAACAATTCCACTGAAAGGGACAAAAACCACTTGAAAGCAACTGCACATAGACTTTCAGACCTTGAAGACAGTATTGCAGTCAGTTATCATACATCTCAGTGATTTTTTGTGGTTTTTGTTGTTGCTGGGACAAATACCCCACACCCAACATGAAGAAAGGACAGGTTTATTTTGCTTACAGTTACTGGAGGCTTCAGTGCATACTCGGCTGGATGCAAGGCAGAGAGGCGCATAACAGAGAACAGCCTTTCATGGTGGTGGCCAAGAGCAGAGAGTGAAAGGGCAGGAGCAGTGACAACAATAGCTGCAGAGAGCAAGTCTGTCCCCCTTAAATTGTAGTTAGGCTATCTGCCCCAGACTTAGAGGAGTACGCACACTCATAGTCCCAGTGGATCTAATTACAAACTCTAAAAGTCACCCCCATTACTGCATGAGGCTTTGGGGGCACAAATACATACAAACCTGCACACAAACTATAATGTTTTACACGTAGACCCTCAAGGACTTCTGTAAAAGACACTTTAATCTATCACTAAGAGTTATCAAAGTCCCAACAGTTTTAGCATTGTTAAAAAGTCTAAGTTTTAAGTCTCTTTTATGATCTGAGGCAAACTCTTAGCTATGAGCCCCTGTATAAATAAAAATTAAATGCCTTTAACATTTAAAGGCACATGGGGCCAGGCGAGATGGCTCAGTGGTCTGAAGCGCCTGCTTGGGAAAGCTTGGGTGGCTTCAGGGACCGCGGTTCGATCCGTGGCACCACATGCTGTGCAGGCCCTGCCCTCGGGGCGGGCTGAGCTGGCCATAAAAATGAGTGAATAAGCAAGCAGAGGTTCTGAAACAAGAAAAAAATAAATAAATAAAATTTAAAAAAAATTTAAAGGCACAATATAAACATCATTTTAGAAGTTGTAAAGAACAGGGGAACATAAAACACTGGGACCAGTATAAGCCTAAAATCTAGCAGGGTGAACATTAAATCTCAGAGTTCTAAGTGGAACATCCAAAGCAATCTGTGGTGAGTTGTAAGCTCCACGTGGCTCCACCTCTATGACACTCTTGATAGTAACTCTCTCTCTTAAGCTGGCTTTGCTCCCTCTTTGCAGTTTCCCTTAGATAATCTATGTTCCTGGCATTTTCAAACTTCTGGGGTTTCCAGTGAATCAACTCTCTCGCAGCTTGACACACTGCCCTCTGACGGACATACTGCCTGGCCTCCCAGGCCTTTTTCTGAAATGTAGGTGGAAGCCTTTTGACCTTAGAACTTCTTCATTCTGAATGCATGCAAACCCAACATGATGCCAAGGTCTGCTGCTGGCTGGAACAGTAGCCAGGCTTTTGTTTTTTCTCTTGGTTGTAGTGCCTGGATCATTGAGCACTCTGACTATGACTCTGTAAAACAAATTATCCATGCTTACACCATTCTAGAACCTGTTGTGGCTGCCACCATCGTCCTGGAAAATGGGGCTCAGAGGCTTTTTCCCTAAGGCAAAGTCCCTGCCCTTTGCAATTTTGAAGCTGCAAAGGGTGGAGACCTGCTGCCTCCTGTGATGCCCCCATGCCATCCTTTTTATTCTCTTGGTCCTTCTTGGCAATAGAGATCCTCTCAGCTCTATATTTTTAGTCCACAGCTCTATTGGAGCTTTCTTTCTGGCTAAACTCACAATATTTTAAGTCATGCTGCTGGGCTCTCTGTTCTTGATTCTCAACATAAATCTGACTAAAAGCCCCCAACAATATTCATGCTACTTGTTCAGTATTTGGCTGCTTTGAGATTAATCAGTCTGCCATGCTTAATCTCAATCTCAGGCAAAGCTTCTGGTCATAAGCAAAATGCAGATGAATTTTCTGCCAAGCCAAAACACAAATAATCTGGAATCCAACAATCAATGAAGTTCTTTTTCCCAGCAGAAACCTCCTCAGTCTAGTCTTTACAGGCAGAATTTCCATCAGCCTTCTGGTCTTCTGAGCTCTGACCAGAATCTCCCATACAGAACAGCCAAAGCTATTCCAGCACTTTACTTGTAGGAAACATTTCCAAACTTTTCTTATTTCTCCTCGTAAGCCATTCCCAAAAGCTTGTAATCCACGTGGTTGGATTTAACCACAGCGAAAAACCCCTACTCTTGGTACCAAATTCTGTCTCAGTTATTTTTTTTTAATTTTGTTGTTGTTGCTGGGATAAATACTACACACCCAAAATGAAGGAAGGAAAGGTTTATTTAGCTCATGGAAACTGAATAATTCCCTCTTAACGAATCACTGGGTCACAGATGAAATTGAAGAAATTAAAGAACATTCACAATCAAATGAAAATGCAGATGCAACTTACAGGAACCTGTGGGAAGCAACCAAAACTGTCTCAAAGAGGGAAATTTATAGCAGTGAATTCTCACATTAGGAAAGCAGAATGAGTCCAAATAAGCAACCTTATGCTACACTTCATGCTCATAGAAAAGAAGAGAAGTCAAGGCCAAAGCCTAAAGAAGGCAGGAAATTATGAAAATCAGAGCAGAAATAAATGTAATTTCAATGAAGAAAACAAAATAAAGAATTAATGAATCCAACAGTTCGTTCTTTGAAAGAATGACTAAAATTGATAAACCTCTGGCCAATGTTTAAAAAAAAAGAACAGAAAAAATTCAAATTCATGAAATAATGAATCAAAAGGTTAAAATCACTACAAATCCTACAGAAACTCAGATCAACAATGCCTACTTCAAAAATCTTTACTCTCACAATATGGAAAACACAAAGTAAATGCACTGATTTCTAAATATATATGAATTACCAAAATGGAATCAAGAAGATATAAAAATTCTGAATAACCCAATATCAGTAAATGAAACATAAAATATGATTTTACAAAAAAAACTATCAAAAAAGAAAAGCCCAGGTTCTGATAGATTTACAGACGAAGTAGAACTACTGTGAGTTCAAGGAGAAGAAGAAGAAGAAGAAGAAGAAGAAGAAGAAGAGGACGAGGAGGAGGAGGAGGAGGAGGAGGAGGAGGAGAGACATTTACAGAAAATTTAATACAAATTCTTCTAAAAACCTTCAATGAAATGGAAAAGAAAGAAATTCTAAATGTATTATTTCCGGAGACAATTATTCCTCTGATACCAAATCCAGAGAAATACCAACCAAAAAAGAAAAACAAAAAACAAAAAAACAAAACTACAGGCCAATCTCCCTAGAAAACATACATGCAAAAATCCTCAATAAAATATTAGCAAAGAAGGGGGCTGGGGAGATAGCTCCGAGGCACAAGTGCCTGCTGGGCAAGTGCAAGGTCGTGAGTTCGAACCCTGGTCCCACCAAAAAAAATAAATAAATAAAATAAAATATTAGCAAAGAGAATGCAGCAAATCAAGATGATTATACATCCTCAACAAGATGGATTTATGCAAGGAGTGTAGAGATGGTTGAATACATGCAAATCCATAAATGTGATACACCGTATTAACAGAACCAAAGACAAAAATCACAGGACCATCCCAATACATGCACAAAGCTTTTGACAAGACCAACACTCATTCATGATAAAAACCCTACAGAAAATCAGAATACATGGTCTTTCCTTCAACCTGACAAAAGTCATTTCTGACAAAACAACAGCCACCATCACACTAAATGAACAAAAACTGAAAGCCTTCACTTTAAAATCAGGAGTAAGACAACGATATCCACTGTCGCCACTGCTGTTAAATATAATTCTGGAAACATTAGCTAGAAAGAAATAAAAGGAATAATGATTTGAAAGGAGGAAGTGAAATTATCATTATTTGCACATCACATGATTTCCTACATAGAAAACCCCTAAAACACCAAGAGACTTATAGATTTAATAACCAAATTCAAAAGCATAGCATACAAAATCTATACTCAAAAATCAATAACATTTCTATACACAGTGGGCACAGCAACAGAGAAATTAGGGAAATGGCAACTTTCATAATAATATCCCAACAAATGAAATACTTAGGAATCAATACCACAAAAAAGCAAAAGATTTATACAGTGAAAACTACAGTACTTGGGCCGGGCGTGGTGGCGCACGCCTGTAATCCCAGCACTCGGGAGGCTGAGGCAGGAGGATCGCTGTGAGTTCGAGACCAGCCTGGGCTACAAAAGTGAGCTCAAGGCCAGCCTGAACTGCACAGTGAGACCCTGTCTCAAAAAGACAAAAAAAAAAAAAAAAAAAAAAAAAAAAAAAAAAAAAAAAAAACTACAGTACTCTGTAAAAAGAAACCAAGGAGGGTTTCAGAGAATGCAGTGATATTCCTTAGTCCTGGATAGGAAAAACCACACTGTGAAAATGGACATACTCCCAATTTTTTTCTAAATATTGAACAGAATGAAAAATTAGTATACCATTAGTATACATCACAATTTCAGAGAAAACATTCCTGAACTTCATCTGGAACCAGAAGTGACCTAAAATAGCAAAAGCACTCCTGGGCAACAAAGGAAAAACAGGAAGCATCCCTTCCTTCAAAATATAGTACAAAGGGCTCGGCAGGATGGCTCAGTGGTCTAAAGCACCTGCTTGGGAAAGCTTGGGCAGCTTCAGGGACCGCAGTTCGATCCCCAGTACCACATGCTGTGCCAGCCCTGCCCTTGGGGCGGGCTGAGCTGGCCATAAAAATGAGTGAATAAACAAATAAAAGTTCTGAAACAAGAAAAAATGAATGAATAAATAAATACAAAATACAGTACAAAGCTACTGTGAAAAAATCAGCATGAATGACTATTGTGAGGACAATGTGCAGTGTGTCAACTGTTAAAAAAATAATGTTTATTGAGAGTGTTAATGTTTAATTGTTTGATCAATCTTACACACCGATATCTATTAATTGAAACTGATCTGATAATGAAAATATGCAATGTAACCATTGTTAAATTTTTCTGGTTTTGAAATTCTGTACTATATGTAAAATAAATAAATAAATTTTTAATAAAAAATACAAAAGAATCACAAAAAAAGAAAGAAAAACAGGAAAAAAAATTGGCATGATACTCAAAAAAGGAAACAAGACCTGAGGATCAATGGAATAGATTAGAAGATATAGACACACCTACAAATACTTGGAACCACCTGGTCTTTAACTAAGAGGCCAAACATGTTCAATGGAAGAAGGATAGGCTCTTTAATAAATAGTGTTAGAAAATTTGTCTTTTCACAAGCTAAAGGGTAAAAGTAGACTTCTATCTACCACCCTGACCTAAACAAATATTAAAACAGAAACACTAAATGTACTAGAGGAAGAAGCAGAAAATTTGAAGACATATTGGTAGATAGAGAATTCGTGAAAATACGAAAGAACTGGATGGGAAATACTTCAAAAAATCAACAACTGGGGTCTCATCTTCTAAAAATTTTCTGTACATTAAAAGAAATCACCAACAGAGTAAAAAGAACCCTAAAAATTGGGGGAAAAAATCTTTAGTTGACTGTCCTTCAGACAAAGACTTCTGTCTAGAACATATAAAGAATTTTTAAAAATTGAGTCCCTAAAATTCAAAGACTCAATCCAAAAATGGATATCTGGGATGAATATACAAATATAAATGGCAAATAAATGTATAAAAATGTTTAACATCGTGGGCCGTGTGAGCAATGCAAACTCAAACAATGCTGAAATTACATATGGCCCCAGAAAGTATGGCTATCACGAAGAAGTCAATCAATAAAAAATACTGCAGGAGCCATATTTACAAGGAGCCGTTCTCCAGGCTTGTGTGGAGTGCAGACTGGTACAGCCTCTGTGGAAAATAATGTGGCCATTGCTTCAAAACCTCGAACTGGAAGTCCCTTTCAAGCCACCCATTTCCCTCCAAGGTATTTTTCCAGAAGAAGTGAAAACATCAAACCACAGTGACATGTGTGCACCCATGCTTGTAGCAGCTCAGCGTGTCATAGCTAAGCCTTGGGAAAAAACCAAATGCCCATCAGCTGAGGACTGGATAAAAAGGACGTGGTATTTTTAAACAATGGAGTATTACTCTGCTAGGAAAAAAGATAAATTCGAGGCTTTTATACTGGTGTGCCAACTCAAGGAAGGTATCTCACTTAAAGCTGACATGGAAAGTGAAACAGACAAGTGAGGTAAAGACTAGAGACCAAGACCTTAGACTCCAGTGTCCCAGCACTGAGAGGGAGATGGGAGCAGGGGGGACCAGGACAAGCAGAGGCTCTCCATTTCCAGAGAGGAGAGAGCAAGACTCCACCGCTGCACGGTCAGTTCACACTGGGACCACAGTGAACAGAGCAGGAGGAGGCTGAGGGGAGGGTGCTTGGAGGGCTGAGGACTTCTCAGCACCCCCTCAACCAGGGCATTAGAGTAGAGGTCAGCCGGGTCCCGCAAGGACACCAGACAGGAGGAGAGAGGCAGTATCCCCAATGCTTCGGTGAGGCCACACAGATAGCCAAGGGGAACCATGGCCAAGCTCTAAAGTGTCAGGAGGATGTGAGCATAGTCCAGAACTTGGGACTGGGCATCAGGCACATTGGTCCAGAGCTGGCTGTTACCAGCTGACTCTCGCCGGCCAACTGGCCAGAGGTTACAACCATGGTGCCGTGCATGATCCAGGGACACGGACTCATGACCTTCCCACCTGAGCACCTGTTCTTGACAGAATGCTCGACCCAGGTCGGTTCCGGTCTCTGCCTCAGGACACGTTGTGCCTAGGGAGCTTGGGAGGGGAGAAGACCAGGAGTAGCAGGGTCTGGTCAATATTGGCCCTAGAGTACTGGGTGGAAAGGGTCCCCTCTCATTTACACAAACTGTTCTTACGCGGTAATCATTTTGACACCAGTAACGTCCAAGGACACTGAAGAAACTGATTTTTTCTAAAGTGCCTGTGAACGAGAGTGCCCAAGGAATCCCTGTGGTGACACAGAGTAGTCTTGGGTTTACCTGGTGGAGGCTCCGGCTTAGTACTCAGCGGAACCCAGAATGTCTGCTTGGGCCCCACCTTCACCACCTTCCCTCACCCATCCCCTCCCAGTCCCCCAGAGTCAGCTGAGCAGCTCCCTTCCGTAGAACAGCAAGTTCTGGGGGGTGAGCGCGCAGAGCGATCTTGCTGCCATTCTCCGGGCTTCCAATGCCAGTGTCTGAGCCAGGGCCAGGGTCCAGGCAGTGCTGGTGACCAGAGGAGGTGGCTTTCAGGGGTGTGGTGAGCTCAGATTGGACTAGGAGGAAAGGTGCACACGACAATGGCAGAGCTCTACAAGCGCCTGTGTCCCCAGTCTGGTGAGAGCCACGTGTGGTCCCACAGGTTTACAGAGCCTGTGACACACACTTAGTCAGTCAGCTGGGGGCATAGCTCAGGGGTAGAGCATTTGACTGCAGATCAAGAGGTCCCCGGTTCAAATCCGGGTGCCCCCTACTGGTTACCCAACTTATTGCCAGTCCTACAAAGTCTTGTCTCCAGTCACTCTTCCTGGCATTCTGCCTACGTTGTGTCACTTTTCTCTGATGACATTAACTATGGCAGAACACATCCTTAGGGGGCATAGAACTGTTCAGTTGTTTTCCATGTTATACATGATTGAATGTAGGACCTTGCCACGTAGTTTCATCCCTAGTTGTTTGTGACTCTTTATTTGGACTCAGGCTCTCTCTGAATCCTTAACACCCATCATGTCATGGACGTGCACCGTCTGCCCAAGGACTCAGAGGTTGGTTTGCATCAGGAGTCTCAGCTTCAAACTTGTCTTTAGTGATATGTAGGTTTCATTTCTCTTTTTCCTTTATTTTCTCATTGATTGATTGATTGATTGATTGATTGTTGATTGATATTTTGCTTTTATAGGAAGGCCTTGAGAGGAAGGTGGAGAACATGGAGGCCAGGAGAAGCTGAGGCCCTCCATTCGCAGAGAGCAGAAAGAGGGAGTCCAGCTCTACACAGTCATTTTTACACTAGTGTCACAATGGGCAGAGCAGGACAAGACCTAGGGAAGGGTGCTGAGGATTTCTCACATCATGGGATAGGGCTATGGGGATGGAGGACAAGAAAAAGACTTGTGGGGCCATAGCCAGGTGGGGTAGTGTAGAGGTCAGCCAGATCTCCTGGGGACACCAGATGGTAGGAGTCAGGAAGTATCTGCCAAAGCTAACCATGCCCGAGAGTTAAGAAGATGTGAGTGTGGGGCAGACCATTGGGACTGTTCAGTGGGCACTCATTGACTGGCCCAAGGCTGCCTGTCACCAGCTGGCTCTTCCCTGCCTACCTGCCATTGGCTACAACCACTGTGTGCTGTCGTGATCCAGAGACACAGACCTTGGGCCCTCCCACCTGAGCCCCTGTCCTTGGACAGAATCCTCCACCCAGGTCCCTTCTGGTGTCTGCTTCAGGACATGCTGTGCCTATGGAGCCCGGGAGTGGAGAAGGGGAGGGGTAGCAGAGTCTGCTCAATACCTGCCCCACAGTGCTGGGTGGAGAGTGCACCACCTCATAAACACAAACTCTTCAAGGACACCAAAGAAACTGATCTCTTTCTAAGCGCCTGTGAACTAGAGTCCCCAAGGAATCCCCTTAGAGACACACACCAGCCCTGGGTCCCTTTCATGGAGCTCTCACTAAGTTCTCGGAGGAACCCAGAAAATCTGCTTTGCACCAGTGTTCAAGCACTCTCGAACCTCAAGCCCCACCCACCCCCTTCCCGTCCTCCAAAGAGTCTGCCGAGCAGCTCCTTTTTTGAAAGCAACAGGTTCTTGGAGCTAAGCATGCACTGCGATATCACTGCAGACCTCAATACTTGCGATGCCAGCGCCTGAGCCAGGCCTGGGGCCATTCGGTGCTGGTGACAACAAATTTAGCAGGCAAGTGTGTGGATGCGGTCATGCGCAGTTTGGCCTAGGATGAAGGGTGCGCATGATGATGCTAGGGCTCTAGAATGCAGGTGTCTCCACACAGGTTTACAGTGCCTGTGACACACACTTAGTCAGTCAGCTGGGGGCATAGCTCAGGGGTAGAGCATTTGACTGCAGATCAAGAGGTCCCCGGTTCAAATCCGGGTGCCCCCTACTGGTGACCCACTTTATTGCCAAACCTACAAGGGTCTTGTTTCCAGTCACTGTGTCTCTTAATCTGCCTGCACTTTGGCTCAGCTTTCTCTGGTAACACCCACTATGTGTGCCACAACACTTGTTTTTGGAGGTGGTAGCGTCTGATTCCTTTCTGTAGTACATATGATTGACCCTAGGAATTCACAGTCAGTTTCATGTCTACCACTTGGATTTTTTATGTGAGGGTGTGGTCTCACTGAGTAGTGCACTTGCCAACACCCACCTCCTGAGGTTGCCCACGCGCTTACATCATAGGCGTGTGTGAGGAGGCTCACCTTTGAGCTTCTCTTTAAGAATGCGTCTGTGCGTCCTCTGTGCGTGTTCTTTTTCTTTTTCACTGCTTTATCACGTTAACATTTACATTTTGCTATTTAGAAATGGGAATCTATGCAGCCTTCCTAATTGGCTCCTCTGTAAGGGTTACAATGTGGAAGACCTGCTGATTCAACCATAACTCAGCCTGAGTGGCCGTAGAATTTCTGAGGAACCTTACCAAAAACACAAGTGAGGATCCAGTTCACTTGGAGATGCAATGTTTTGGGGGATGCTCATCTTGAACCATGAATTTTGGGAAACAAGATCTCCAGCCAATAAGCAACGACGTGAAGTGAAAACACCACTTAGTGTAGAATTTCCAGCGTGACATCAGTCTCAACCCCACAGTGGTAATGCACTCAATTATGCCCAAGGCAGTGGCTTCACCATGAGGTCTGCATCCCTGGGCTGCCCAGGTAGGCAATGTCCAGGCATGCAGAGGTCCCTTCACATGTGAAAAGCAGGGAACGGTTGAGCAAAGCTGTGGTCTTGGTAGACAGGTGTCACATTAGAGGGTATGTCCCTGTCAGCTGAAGTGATAGGTCAAAAGGAAAGTTTCCAGTCCCCTCAGAAAAGCTCTGAAAAAACTTGAGTAGCAGGCAGCATGAGTTGCTAAGAGTGCATAGGTTCAGTGGCATTCAGAACAACCTGACGCCAGCTCAGAAGCTCCCTACGTACAGCTGAGTCGACAGTGTCCTCCCACCCGATAACAGGCCCTGCATGCTCAGGTAACTTCCCAGTACCACTCCTTCTGTCCAGCTTTGGCGCTCCTCATTTTGGCTGCGTGACCGTTTCCCTTGGGGTGCAGTCCTTCCTTCTTTTCTCTCCCCTTGAACCCTTCATCCTCATTCTGAGCACTGCTGTGAGCTTCTGGAGGGCTGACCGCCCCAACAAGCTCACTCATTGCCTTTCTCCCCTATGCCTAGTGCCTATGGGGTCAGCAGGTGCTTGTCACCAGACGAGGCAGCATCAGGCTCGTACAGGCAGTCAGGATGGCCTAGGAGGAAGGGCACACATGTCAAGGGCAGTGCTTCCAAAGGGCAGGTGTCCTCAGGATGGCCAGGGACAGCTGTGGTCACAGGTTTACAGAGCCTGTAACACACCTAATCTGTGAGATGGGGGCATAGCTCAGGGGTAGAGCATTTGACTGCAGATCAAGAGGTCCCCGGTTCAAATCCGGGTGCCCCCTACTGGTGACCCACTTTATTGCTAAACCTGTAAAGGTCTTGTCTCCAGTCACTCTACCTACTGCTCTCTGCCTACATTAATGTCATTTCTCTGGTGACATCAGCTATGGAAAAGCACACCATTTGGGCGTATAGCACCGTTCAATTGTTCTTTTTGTACTATAGGTGATTGAATGTAGGACCTTAACACTGACTTTTGTCTCCAGCCATTTCTGACATTTAGTTGGACACAGGTTCTCACTGGGGCCTTATACTGTCCACTGTGCACTCATCCTGTCCTGCACCTGCCTTGCCCTCTGGAGATGCTCAGAGGATAGGCTTGTGTTGACAAGCTCAGCTTTACACTTGTCTTTAGTGATGTGTGGGTTTTAGTTCTATTTTTCTTTATTTTCTCATTCATTCATTTCTAGTTGCCGTTTGAGACAGGAATCTAAGCACATGTCTGAATAGGCTCCTCTGTTAGGTCTCTACTGTGCAGGTCT
>PVJA010011502.1:0-17098 GCA_004027025.1 Myocastor coypus
TTTTTTTTTTTTTTTTTTTTTTTTTTTTTGTGGTACGAGGGATTGAACTCAGGACCTTGTGCTTGCCAGGCAAGCACTTATTCTACTAAGTCATCTCCTTAGCCCAGTGCAAAGGTGTTATGTTCAATCCCTAGAACCACAAACAGAAAGAAACAAACACTGACATAATAAAGAAGCCTACATGTGGTATGGTGTCCCAGATGAGATCCTGGGACAGAAGAAAAACATTGGATAAAAGCTAAGGTAATGTACATGCAGTAATAATCTGCACTATTATTTATTTTATTAATACTAGGTTTTTACTTATAACGCCTGTACACACTAAATAAGGTGGTAACAATAGAGCTTTTGCTTTTTTGTTTGTTTGTTTGAGAGGGAGTTAAGACAGAGTCTTACTTTGTAGCTCAGGCTGGCCTTGAACTTGTAGCAATCCTCATGCCTCAGCTTCCCAAGTCCAGGGAAGCTGGTAAGCTGACCCTTAAAGATAGTAATAGCAGGGGGAACTTGGGTGCAAAGCTATATAAAAACTGCAAGGTTTTTTTTTTTTTTTTTTTTGTAAATGTACAAATATCATTTAAAAAGTTATTTATTGCCAATTATAGTACATGTCTGTAATCCTAGCACTTGAGAGGCTGAAGCAGGAGGATCACTGTGAGTTCAAGGCCAGTTGGACTACTTACTGAGACCCTGTCTCAAGAAACAAAAAAAGTTATTTATTTACTTACTTATCTATCTTTACGTATTATTGCAGGGCTGAGGATGGAACCCAGGACCTCACACATGTTAGGCATATGTTCTACCATCAAGATACACCCCAACCCAAAGAAGTTGATTTGGTTTTAATTAACCAAACACTTACTACCACTAGAAATCCTGGTGATAGTAATCCGAAGTCTTTAGAATCGGGCCCTGTTTTCACGATCATGTTTCTATGCAGGGCTGGGCTTGGAGAGGCTCTACAGGTCCTAATGACCTACAGGCCTGAGCCCGGGGCACTGGAGCATCCATTCCAGCTGCTGCACAAGACTGCCAGCTTGGGCTGCCTGAGGGCACTAGCATGCAGGCAGCCAATGGGTGGGCTGAGGACAGGTCTCAGGGACTGAGGGCAATGTTTCCCAGCCTTCCTGTTTAGTTAGGAGTCTGTGAGCTGGGCAAGACTCACACTGCCCCAGTTCCAGACAGATAGGACAGGTGCAAGTCACACTTCCCATAGCCTTCTAGTCCTGAAGGCAAGCAGCAACCTGCAGAAATGCAGTGGACTGCTGGTGGTGTAAACAAACAGTTCTATGTGCTGGCAACTGGCAAGAGAAATGTAAACTGCCCCAGGCAGTTTCCTCTCTCATTTCCCTCCTGTTTCCCTTGGCCAGGCAATTATAGGGAAGCCACTTAACATCCCTAACCCATCCAGTTTAAAACCAAATTTCCTCTTTTATCCCAGTAAGCTTAATTCAAAACCCCAGGAGCACCTCTCAGGTCCCTGGCCTGACAGTGGGCCCAAGATGCAGCCTCCCCTTCTTGGGCCTTGCATTGCAGACAGTGAAGTCCAGAGCCCTCTCTGAGCTCTTGGCATCTCTTCCTACCTCCAAACCTGCCTCCTCAGCAGAAGAGATTACACGACAGGTATTAAAAGCTGTTAGAGTTGAGTGGGTGGGGGAGGGGAGGAGTTTCAGAACCCAGATGGTAGAGGCCTGGCACCTGCAGTGCACAAGGCACAGCTGCTGAGCCACCAGAAGGGGCCCCAATCCCCTCTGCTCACTTGGCACTGACACTACCCTTGCCTCTAGCCAAAATTCTCCCTAGTCCAATCTCACAGTGGCCATAATCTGTGGCCACCTGTGCAGGGGCTGGGCACCAAGATGTCAGGTGGTGGTGGAGGTGAGCAAAGGATTAGTAGCTAACATAAGTGGGATGGAGATTTTCATGGCTGGGCTGAGAGAGAGCAGAGTGAGAAGAAGGGGTAGGCTGGGCAGGAAACTGGACCTGTGGGGCCGTCTCCATGGAGGATTCCTGAGTGCATGCTCAGCTTGAGGACCTATTAGGTCCTATTAGCGCCTAGAGAAGCAAAGGTCAGGTTTGCCCCTTCCCTCTCTACCTCCAAAGTGGCTCCTCTATCACTCTCCAGAGCAGGAGAAGTGCTCACACAGCAGTGGAGCTGAGCGGAGGCCCAAGGGAAAGTGGGGACCACCCTCTCAGGTGAGCAAACAAGAGGATCCATGTGGCTGTGGTCCACAGGGAGCACCCTTCCTGTGGCTGACACCACATGGCTGCACACTCTGCAAACCCTCCACACTCTGGGCATTGCCTCTGAGGATATTAATTTTAAAAGGTACTTGGGCCAGGCATGGTGTCACACACCTGTAATCCCAGCACTACGCAGGATCACTGGGCAGTCAGCCTAAACTACAGGGAGACAGACCAAAAAGAAAGCATGCTTGTCCCTTTGGGAGGTCCTTCTCTGAAAGGATCAGAACGTATGTTGAACAAAGTTGTCACTTCCCCACTGTGGAGAATTTCAAGATAAAACAAAGCTTGAAATTGAGCCTGCTGGGGCATGTCTATAATCTCAGCGCTCAGGAGGTTGAGGCAGAAGGCCTGTGAGTTCAAGGTCAGCCTAGACTACATAGTGAGACCCTGTCTCAAAAGGAAAAACCCATACTATGCACACATACACTCCCACACTCATGCACACACACACATACACATGCATGCACATGCACATACACACACTCACAAGTTTAAGATGTGCTGTTCAAAGTTTTCCTCAAAGCAGGTCCTAGGAGGGGTCACTTTCTTACCCGACACATCAGCGAAGTGTCTCAAGTGCTGGTGGCAGCCATGGACCTGCCAATACTGTGTGGCTCAGTACTGTGGTCCAGTGGGCCAGAAGAGGTCACATCTTCCTGCTCTTTGCAAACCTACTGCTGGTTGTGCCTGGCACACAGTGACTCCCACACTGGGAGTGGACGGGTCTTATCCCCCAGCCAGCAGCAGTGCCTGCCTCCTTTCCCTTTGCTGCCCCTGTACTGGCAACCAGGAAGAGCTCTTCCTGACATGGTCCTTCTACTCTGGAGCCATATATCTTTTTCTTCTTTAGATTTTTTTTGTTATCTTGTTTTTAGTTCTTACTTCTTAGTAGTATATATTTGCAGCACATAACAACATTCATCTTGGGGAAGTGGTACATATCCATGTTGAATCTCAATCATTCCTGCTTCTTCTCCTCCTTCCCTCCCTCTAGAGCTCCTCACCATCTTTCAAATTCTCCCTCCTGTGGGAAGCCCACAGCACCTTTAACATTTGTGTTATGTCACATGTCAGTCAGCACACATACCTTCTGTTTAACAGAGCAGGAGCACCACCTCATTTGTATGTATGCATGCATGTAGGTAGGTAGATAGGTAGGTAAAGTTTAGTCAGGGTCTGAACCAGGCATAGTGGTCCATGCCTATAATCTTATGACTCAGGAGACTGAGGCAGGAGGATCATTGTGAGTTTGAGACTAGTCTAAGCTACAAAGTGAGCTCAAGGCCAACCTGAACTACACAGTGAGACCCTGTCTCAAAAAGACCAAGAAAGAAAGAAAGAAAGAAAGAAAGAAAGAAAGAAAGAAAGAAAGAAAGAAAGAAAGAAAGAAAGAAAGAGCTGGGCATGGTGGCTCATGCCTGTAATCCTAGCACTTGGGAGGCTGAGGCAGGAGGATTTGTACAAGTTCAAGACCAGCCTGGGCTACAAAAGTGAGCTCAAGGCCAGCCTGAGCTGCATAGTGAGACCCTGTCTCAAAAAGACAAAAAAGGAAAGAAAGAAAGAAAGAAAGAAAGAAAGAAAGAAAGAAAGAAAGAAAGAAAGAGAAGCCGGACTGTAGGGTACATTGTCACTCAGTGGTAGAGCACTTGCCCAACATGTGCAAGGCCCTGGGTTTCACCCCTACTACTGCTACTGCTACTGTTACTACTACTATTGCTATTACACACATGCACACACATACTCTCACACACACAGAATACACCTGGGTGTGGTGGCACACACCTGTAATCCCAGCATTCATCAGGCTGAGGCAGGAGGATTGCTGCAAGTTTGAGCTCAGCCTAAACTATATAATGGACTCAAGTCCAGCAGAAACTACATTGTGAGACCCTGTCTCAAAAAGACCAGGGGTGGGGGAGGGAGAGAAGACAGAAGAGGAAAGGAAGGAGAAAAGAGAGGTGGGGGAGTAAGGCTATGCCAGTCTAGGCCTGGGATTTGATTCCTGGCTCAAAGACCCCCTTCCTTAGCCCCCTGATAGCTGGGACTGTAAGTATTTGCCACCGTGTCTGCTTCACTTGTGTTTTAAAATAGTCTTGTGGGGAGTTTGGAGTGCAGCCTTGGGACTGTATTATCTGGGACTAAAATCTAACTGTGCCTCGTTCAAGTCTTGTGCCCTTGGACAAGAGCTTTGATAGCCTCTCGTTATTCCCCTCCTCAGTTGCTGAAATGCTGAAATAATCACGACTTCCTCAAAGGGAGGCCAGGATTCAGTGGGAAGGGTTTGGGACTTACTGGGCTGTCACTAAAAGGAAATTGTTCATGGGGGTAGATTCCTATAATCATAATAATCTTGTAGCTGAGGCAGGAAGATCATGAGTTTAAGATCAACCTGAACTATGCAGTGAAACATTGTCACAAGAGAACCAATAATAATAATCCATCAACCCCAGAAAGCTGCAGGAAAGGACACTTTGAATGATAACTCAAGCTGGAATGGCATTCTTCCCTGATCCCCATTTCGCCTTGTCCTATTCTCTGAGTCCATGTGGAGTTCTCTGGAGCCTAGAATGCTGTGCTCCAACATTGGTCTCAGTGGTAGGTCTGCCCATCCACTGAGGAAATGTTTGGGCCACTAACTCTGTACATGTACAGCGCATTGAAAGTGCCAGGGAGGGGGCCAGCGAGATATCTCAGCAGTCTAAAGTGCCTGCTTAGGCAAAAGCAAAGGGACCACATGCTGTGCTAGCCCTGCCCCCACAGTAGAGTGAGCTGGCCACACAAAAAGAGAGAGAGAGAGAGAGAGAGAGAGAAATCTGTGCCAACCAAATAGCTCAGCAGAATAAAGCACCTGCTTAGGCAAGTGCAAGAACCCAGGCTCAATCCACATGGCTTGATCCTCAGCATGAGGTGCTATCCCCAGGGTGCTGTGCCATTCCTGCCCCCAGGGGCCCTGAAATAGTGATTGAGACGGGGCATGCTGGCTTATGCCTGTTATCCCAGTGCTTGAGAAGCTGAAAACAGGAGGACCACTGAGTCCAATCTGTGTAGTGAAACCCTGTAGACCCTGTACTAAATACACTTAATTTATTTATTTTGTCTTTTTGAGACAGAGTCTCACTATGCAGTTCAGGCTGGCCTTGACCTCACTTTTGTATCCCAAGCTGGTCTTGAACTCACATTGATCCTCCTGCGTCAGCCTCCCAAGTGGGATTATAGGCCTGCATCACCACACCCAGCCCTAATACATTTATTATTATCTAATACATTTTTTTAAAGAGTGTTCCATGAGCTTTTTTCCTTTTTTATCAAAGCCCTGCTAGTGTTTCCTAGGACCACTTCCCATGCAAGTTACAGATAGGTCCTGACTTAGAATGCTTTTGCTATGTAAAGATTTTTTGCTTTACAAATATATGAAAGTGATACTCACTCAGTAGAACTTTACTTGGATGGGTGGATGGATAGATGGATGGATGGATGGATGGATGGATGGATGGATTTTGAAACTGGTGCTTTCACACTGAGCTACATCCTCAACCCTTTTCAAACTTTATATTGTGAGACAAGGTCTTCTTGTAAGTCACTAAATTGTCCAGGTTGAGCTTGAACTTCTGATCAAATATTCCTGCCTCAATCTCCCAGACTAGTAGGATTACAGACATGCATCACCATGCCTCAAATTTTACTTTGAAGTTTGAATTCTCTACTTTTTTTGGAGTAATAATGCACCACAGGAAAATCTCTTGTGACTTAGGCATGGTAGGTCTGCAATGTCAGCACTTGTGAGGCTGAAGCAGGAGGATCACCATGAGTTCAAGGCCAGCCTTACTATATAATAAGACCTTGTCTCCAAAAAAAATTTTTTTTAAATCTCTTGTGTTTTACAACCTCACTGAGCTGTAGCATGGGGCCAACTGTTCAGTCATGAGGATCAGCAACACATACTTAACAGTATACCATGTTGCTAAACTGTGATATTTAGTTAGGTGTATTAAATGCATTTTCAACTTACAATATTTTCCACTTACAACAGTTTCATTAGGATGTAACCCCCATCATAAACTGAGGAGCAACATATAGTACTTGAATCTTTGTCTAAGGATTGCTTCTGGACTTGCTTGTTTGTGACAGGGTTGCATTATGAAGTTCAGGCTGGCCTCAAATTTGCAGTTATTCTCCCTCAGCTTTCTGAGTAGTATAAGGATTGCAGGTATGGATCATCATGGCTTCAGGATTATTTTTTGGGCAAATATAAAGAACTATTCACTTAAGCCAGAACTGGTGGCTGGTGCACACCTGTAATCTCAGTACTCTGGGAGGCTGAGGTAGGTAGATCGTAAGTTCAAGCCGAGCCTGGACCAAGTCACTAGACTTAGCAAGATCTTGTCTCATAAAAAGGTGAGGGGGCTAGGAATATAGTTCAGTGTAAAAGACTCTGTGTTAAATCCCCAGTACTGAGGAGAAAAAGATTACACTCATTTGCCCACATTAAAGCTAAAATTTGTTGTATCCCTCTCTCTGCCTCAGGTTCTCACTGTGTAGCCCAGGTTGGCCTCAAACACAAAGCAATCCTTCTGTATCAGCCTCCTGAGTTCTAGGATTATAGGCATGTACCACCACACCTACCTGTAATTGTCTTCTGTCCTCAGCACCTGATATATAATATCTGAGACAATGGAAAGTATGTTGATGAATGAAAAAAGCTATGGTGGCTCTGTGTTCTTCCACTGAGTCAAACTCTGCAGAAGAATCTAACCATGTTTGATTATTAACCTTTAGTTAATAGGGATTAATGCTTATTTACTCAGAGTTCATGGTTACAAGTGACAGATTCTAGCTAACCAAAGAAGTTTTTGTGAGTATGTTTCACCCAAAAACATGTGTTTGGCTATTAGGGGTAGAGCTGGCTTCCAGAATTTTCTAGGGCTAGAGAGCACCAAGATTAGAGCCGGCAGAAAGCCAGGGAATTCTATGGCCCTACTCCTAGTGACTTAACAGGAGCAGGCTCATTGCCAGGTAGGCAGGACCTTGATCTTCCCTCATCTACTCTGGAGTCAGCATCCTGAAAGGGAAGCTTGACTGGGCCAAACCAACATCGCAGCTTCACAGGGCAAGGCAAAGAGGTGCCCACACCTTCAACTTCCATAGAAAGGAAGTGACCGTACCCATATGAGACCACCAGAAGATACCTTTCCAGCGGAGAGACAGGGCACCTATCAGAACTACCCACTTAATGGAGCTAGGTGGGACCTCCAAGAAATGCACATGTTCCCTACTCTTTCTTAATCCCTTTTTCTCCAGATCAGAGGGCAAAGTTGAAGCTGAGTTACCACCTTCTTCATTCATTATCCTCAGCCAACCTCTGTGTGTTCTCTGCCTCACTTGGACTGCTCTTTCCATTCTTCTGCATTTGGACTGCCACTGCACTCTAGTCTCTGACCTTCAGCCCTGGCCATTGCCACCTCCTCCCCCAGGTGTCCCGCCTCCAGGAACTCCTGCCAAGTGCCCAGCACAGACCAGTGCTGCTTTCTGCACCTCTTGCACTCAGCACCTTCTCTAGAGCCTCTGTGGTAGCCAGTGGCCAACCTGTTTCCATTCTGGACTCCTGGAATTCACCACCAGTTTTTTATCTCTAGGCCTTCTTTCTTCTGTATTCCAACTCCACCCATACTGACTGAGGCTTCCTGGTAATGGCTCGGGGTTCTTTGTCCCCATCTCCCCATCATTTCATTCCCATTTGAGTAAATCCTCACATGCAAATACTTAATGTGCCAGCAATATCCTCTTCCAATCACTGTTTCTGCAAGTTCCTCTTTTTTCCTAGCAAACCCTCTAATCTCTCCCTGGGCCTCTGGCTACTACTTGGTAGCCTACTTTCATGTTACCTTTCAGGGGCAGTTAGTGACTGAGGAAATATCTATTTTTGAGGCTTGATTCCAGACATGCTGGAGAAACAAACACAAGATAAACTTAGGAGGTGACTCCACCTGAGTGACAATAACATATACTCAGAGAAGATCTGAAACACAAGAGAGCATCCATTGAATGCCAAACTGAGTAGATGGGTCTGCCATGCTGTAGGAACTCGTGGAGGCTCTGTGGAAGACCAGGCATGGGGTACCTAGGTTAACAAACTTAATTCTTTCCATGATTCTGGTCTGCAATGGAGTTGGACAAGAACCAAATCAAATTCAATGGTTAAGTTCAAATTTGATTCAGATCCAATCCAGTTCAATTGGCAACCACAACTGTGGAAAGAACAGAGTTTGTGAACTGAAATACCACTGTGCTGGGGTTTGGAGGTAGAAGATATAGGCAGGACAAAGCCTGGAAACAGAGATTTCCAGTCTAAGATAAGAGGTTTGGAGGAGACCCCTGTCTCATACAAGTCTAGGTATCCAGGGTAGTTGGCCACTTGCTGAAAGTCAAATCCACAGACTTGTGTATGTGTGTGTGTGTGTGTGTGTGTGTGTGTGTGTGTGTGAAAGGAGTTTAAACCTGGACCTTCACACCAAGCCATGTTTTCATCCTTCATTTTGAAATTTTGAAACAAAGTCTTCCTAATTTGCTAAGATGCAGGGTCTGGGGTCAAACTTGTGATCCTCTTTCGTCACCCACCATCCACAGTGTTCTGAGATTGCAGGCACGTGCCACCACACTTGGTCAGAGATGATATATGGAGTTGTTAGAATAAATGAGAACCTCAGAGAAAGAACAGCTGAGAGCCAGGGACTAGGATTTGCAAAAACAAAAAAACAAACAAAACCCAGAGACTAAGTCAGAAAGAAGCAAAACTCCTGTTCATGGATCAGTGGAGACCAGGTATGGACTATAAACTTTCCTTCCCATGTGGAAACCCTGGTGGGGCAGGAGCTGTACCCACCCAGATCCACACTGACCTCTGGAACAACCCCACCTTCCTGTGATCCTTCCCACTGCTTCCCAGTGCCACCCACTCCTTCCACCTTTGTGGGCTGCAAGAATGTGGGAAAAAAACTAGAGGTTCTGGCTTCCATAGAAGAAAAAGAAATCACTTCCTGTACTACTGTCTCAGTATAGTTGAGCTGCTATAACAAAATGCCTACCAAGCGAGGTGGCAGACAATCTGCAATCACAGCATGTGGGAGAGTGAGACAGGAGAAGTGCCAAGAGTCCAAAGCCAGCCTGCACTACATAGCAATATCCTATCTCAAAAAAGAAAAACAAAGCAAAGAGATTGGGAATTTATAAAGAAATTTATAATCTGACAGCCTAGTGCTAGCATATGGTGAAGACTGTTCTGTCTTTGTATAGCAGAAGAATAGAAGAGAGTGGACTTTTATTCCTTTTCTAAAATGTTATGTTACGTTTTTGGTACAGGGTCTCACTACACAGTTTGGACTCATAGTGATCCTCCTGTTTTCAGCCTCCCTAGCATTAGGATTACAGGCATGCACCACCACACCCAGACTCTGTTGCCAGCTCAGCATGCCTGGGGATGGGCTGGGGCAGCAGGTGGTGCCAGGGATCAAACTCCAGTCCCCATGTTTGCCTAAGCAGATGCTTAGTCTGCTGAGCTATCTCCCTGGCCCTTGAACTTTTATTCCTGCAAGCAGGTTTTATACTGATATTGATCCATCTATGAGGACTTTACCCTCATGACCTAAATCCCTCCCATTGCACTGTACTTTGCAGCATTACTGCTTTGGTGGTTATGCTTCCAACATATGAATTTTTGGGGAGACACATAGTGCTTCCAAAAAATATTCCAGAACTTTACAAAAGCAATCTCTTGCCAGGCATGGCGGCACACACCTGTAATCCCAGCACTTGGGAGGCTGAGGCATGAGAATTGCTATGAGTTTGAGGCCAGCCTAGGCTACATAGTAAGATATTATCTCAGAAAAAAAAAAAAACCCTACAATATCTCGCAATACACAATGTCCATATCTTCAAAATAATCTCCCAGGGCTACCTAAGTAACTTCTCCCCAGGCACAGCAGAAGATATATCCTCTCTCAGCTAACATTAATCTTGGAGCCACTCTCTCTCCTGGCTGCTCTGGCCCTGAATGACTCCAACTCTAACCTGCGTCCCCTAGTTCCTGCCTTTCTCCACTGACACCTTCTTCCCAGTCACACATACTCTTCTTTTTCCCATCATAAACCCCATTTGTCTTCCTTCTGCTCTGTTCTTCACAGCCAAGACCTTAAAGACAGGTGTGTACCCACTGTCTCTTGTTCCCATTCCTTTATGACTCACTGTATTGGATCACCCCACCCCAACTTCAAAGCCAAGGTCACCAGGGTGTCCTAATGATTCCATCCATTGATATTCCAGCTGTATCCCACCCCTTGACCTTTCCCCCTTCATCCTCTGTTCATTTAGCTTTCATTCTTTTTGGTGGGACAGAGGGGCATCTGTTTTGAGACTGGGTTTTGCTATGCAGTTCAGGCTGGCCTTAAATTTACGTTGTAGTCCAAACTGCCTCAGTCTCCTGAGTGCTGAGATTATAGATGTGTGCCACCAGTCTGACTCAAGCTTTCCTTCTTCATCTATCTTGGATCTCTGGTCATTTCTTCTCAAGCTTCTCTTCCTCTGGTGGCCACTTTTACCATTCATTAACTCTTGAAGTGGTGACTGGGCACCTACAGAAGACCAGGTACAGTTCTCCCTAGGATTCTGGCCTCTGGGTTTCATAGTTCCATCCTGGGATTCTGGCCTCTTTTCTCCACACTTTCCACAAACCACTGTGTTCTTTCTCACCTGCTACTGCTGCTGCTGTTCACTTTCAGACCTCCAACTCTGATTCATACTGTCCCTTTCATCCCAGTCCCTGCAAGGCCAGAAGATGTCTCATTTTCTCAGATTCAGTGTATAAGAAGTTACTTCATTTTTTTTTTTTTTTAGTTACTTCAATCTTTTGGGCAGACATAGTGTAATGGCTTGTGCCTAGGTGTCCTCCTAAAGCCTTTCACAGTCATAGGTAGGACTTTTAGAGGTGAGCTGGATCTATAGTGTATGATGCTAGTATCAGGGGAGCATGGTTACTAAATTAGTCCACTGATTGGCTTGGCATAGATTTGGGTAGGACTAAAGGTGCCACACCCTGGGTGTTGAGCATAAATATAAGGGAGAGAAAGGATTGCTGTGGTTGCTTATTGTTTGCTGCTTGTTCCTTTTTTTTTTTTTTTTTTTTTTTTTTTTTTTTTTTTTTTTTTTTTTTTTTTTTTTTTTGTCTTTTTGAGACGGGGTCTCACTATGCAGTTTAGGCTGGCCTTGTGCTCACTTTTGTAGCCCAGGCTGGTCTCGAACTCACATTGATCCTCCTGCATCAGCCTCCCAAGTGCTGGGATTACAGGCATGTGCCACCACACCTGGCATTGCTGTTTGTTACTTTGGCTGCCTTCTGCCTGTCAATTGTTTTTCCTCTGCTTTGGAGCCAGCCAACTATGAATTGTACAACTGTGAGCTAAAGAAATCATTCTTGAGCCAGGCATGGTGGCACATGCCTGTAATCCCAGAACTTGGGAGGCTGAGAACGGAGGATTGGTGCGAGTTTGAGACCAGCCTGGGCTACAAAAGTGAGCTCAAAGCCAGGCTACATTGCATAGCGAGACCCTGTCTCAAAAAGACAAAAAGAAAAAAAAAAAGAAATCATTCTTGGGCTGGAGAGATAGCTCAGTGAAACAAGTGCTTGCCTGGCAAATACAAAGTCCTGAATTTAATCCCTGGTACCACCAAAAAACAAAAAACCTTTCTAGTGCTTCCTTTGGCAGCACATATACTAAAATTGGAACAATACAGAGAAGATTAACATGGCCCCTGTGCAAGGATGACATGCAAATTCGTGAAGCATTCCATATTTTTGAATTTCCAAATATCTGTGTAAAAATTGTATAACTGCTTAGATCACATTGTATGGAACATTATTAGAATATCAATGATGGTCATAAAATATCAATTCCAAGCTAAGTCAAAGATATTTGACACTCAGAAAGCCAGTAATGATAAGCTCAAGTACCTATGTTACAGAGTAATAGTATCACAAAGCTTTTCTGCTGGAGGGTTAAGAATGTAAGTTAACCGACCAAAAATTGGAGAAAAATAAGGGCTATGAGGATAGCCAATATTTTGGCCCTAGCCCTTCAAGGTCAATAAGGACTCAGGATATAAGAGAACCTGTGCTGTAATATCCTATAACTCAGAGGTGTCCCAAATTTTCTGGTCAAGGAGATTATGGGACCTCCAAGGAAAGGGATAAATGAACTGTAGTGCATCTAAGGAGAGTCACCCAGAGAAAAACATTCTCTCAGGCTTTCACAGAAAGCAAACTGGCCAAGCAATGGCCGTGACTCGTACCGAAGGCTGACACTAACAACAGTTCTACAAAGTACTGTATGTGGTCCCAAATTTAATCCTGAGGGGATTTAACCCTGATCTGATGATGAAAATATGTAATATAACCATTGTTAAATTTAAATAATAAAAATATTAAATAAAAAAATAAAAATAAAAATGAGCTCCCGCCAAAAAAAACCTTTCTAACATTAACTTTGGGTATTGGGTATTTTGTCTCAGCAACAAGAAAAAGAACTAAGGCATATAGCGACCACCCATGACCCCTCCCTCTTGCCTCAGCCATCCAATTAGCTGGTACTAGCAGTGAGTGTGGCCTCACACATGACTCTTTTTTCCTCTTTTTATCTTTTAACTCCCTGAGAATGTCTCTCTCTGTCATGAACAGAACACCTAACTTTCTCACCAGCATTGATTTTTTTTTTTTTTCTTTTTGGTCCTAGGGATTGAGCCCAGGGCCTTCATACTGAGCTACATCTCCAGCTTTCCCTCTTTATTTTCTTTCTCTCTTTTAAAGATAGATAGACAGATAAATAGACAGACAGATAGATAGATAGATTTGGCACAGTGTCTTACTACACAGCTAGGACTCAGAGTGATCCTCCTGTCTCAGCCTCTGCAACATTGGGATTACAGGTGTGCACCACTATGCCCACTTTCAGCTCAGCCCTTAGGACTGGCACCACATGCAGTACTAGAGGTCAAACCCAGATCCTTGTGTTTGCCAGGCAGTTGCTTAGATGGCTGACCTATCTCCCCAGCCCCTCATTTATTTAATTATTTATTTATTATTTTTACATTAGCTAATACATTGCATAATGTTGTCTTCATCATTCTCCTCTTTCTTTTTAAGCAGTGGCAAAGTTTATTCAAAAAAGTAAAGGAGCCGGGCGTGGTGGCTCATGCCTGTAATCCCAGCACTTGGGAGGCTGAGGCAGGAGGATTGGTGCGAGTTCAAGACCAGCCTGGGCTACAAAAGTGAGCTCAAGGCCAGCCTGAACTGCATAGCAAGACCCTGTCTCAAAAAGACAAAAAAAAAAAAAAAAAAGTAAAGGTAAAGAGTAAGGAAGGTGTCTGAAGAGTGAGCTTGGGCCGAATAAAAGAGGAAAAACCAAGTTAAGAGAATAACCTGACTGGGGATATAGCTCAGTGGCTTAAGCATCTGCTTGGCAAGCAAAAGATCCTGAGTTCAATCTCTAGTACTCAAAACAATTTAAAAAAATCAAACTAACCCTGAGAATACCCTGAAGGAAGCAGGATGGACTGGTAAGGAAAGCCATGATAGCCCCCAGCCCTGTTTGGGTATTTTTGTTTGTTTGTTTGCTTTTTTGTTTTGTTTGTATTTTAGGGAAGGGTCTACAGTGTGTTCAGGGTCTCACTACTAGATCGGACTCCAAATGTTCTGCCTGTTTTCAGCCTCCAAAGAACTGGGATTACAGGTCCACATCACCACACCCAGTCTCAATTGCCATCTCAGCATGTCCCAGGGGTGGGGCTGGCACTGCAGGCCCAAGGATGGAACCCCCAGCCCATGCACCTGCTTGCATGTGCTTTAATCTACTGAGCTACTTGGCTGGTCCCTCAAAGCCTTGTTTTTATTTTAATATAGTATGTAGGTAGGTTACAAAGTTTCCCAGACTGAGCTCAAACTTACCATCTTTGGGAGTGTAGGCACATGCCTGTAATCCCAGGTCTGGGGAGGCTGAGACAGGAGGATCACTGAGTCTGAACTCCATAGTGAGACCCTGTATCAAAATAATAATAATAATAATAATAATAATAATAATAATAATAATAATAATAATAAAACTCATGATCCTCCTGCCTCAACCACCAGAATGCTGGGATCCATGATGTGTATCACCACACCTGGCTAGCAGTCTGCTTTTGTATTTCTTTCTGAAATATAAACAACCTGTTCTGTCCCCTGTGTCTAGTATCACCACAGGTTGTCAGGCATAGAAAGCACACAATTACTCGTAATTTACCACAAGCCTTGTGTGACCCAGCCAGGTGATACCTTAACCTCTGTGCTTCTGCTCTGCCACTTTCTGAGCACACCAATCCTTCCCTGTGGAGGGTCTTTAGGGCTTTGTTCTCCCCATACTATTCCTTTTTGTCACCCAGTCTCATCTCCAATGTCATCACATGGAAGCTGTTCCTATTTTCCTCAGAGAATCACCTAATACATCATTTTCTGTAGTGTTCTCAAGTAAACTAAGGCCAATTCTATTTCACAAATTTGCTTATAGATTGACAGCACTATACTCTGAGATCTGTTCTAGCATCGAAGCTATTTGCTCATTTACAAACTACCTAGGAAAAGGGACGCTTATCTCCATCTTGTGAGGTAACCAAAGCCCTGAGAGTGTCATGATCTTAGCAAGGTGACATGTTCACTGTGGACTATAGCTGGGCAGAGGCCACAGTGCATGTCCAATGTCCCTGCTGGGATATTACACCATGTTGGTGTCTCTCAGAGAGGGGATCTCCCTGGTCGACATATAATGTTCCCAGTGCCCACAGCAGTACCTGCTACACAGATCCTCCAGATGTATATCTTCTTTTCAGACTGAATACTCATAGTCTATAAGACAAAACCTCACCTACTTGCTGAATATCATGGGAGCAGGCTTTCAGGGTAGACTCCTCTCTGTCCTCAGGCTCAGCTCTTGCATGTAGACTGAGCTCCTGCTACAAGGACAGAAAATGCCTTTCCTCATTATCTTTAGGGCAATCAGAAATTTTTAAGTCATCCCCAGCATTCTTCCCTCAGGATGCCTTTCTTGATTGTACACCCCTCATCAATAGCAGAACTGGCTTTTCACTCCTGTGTAGATGGAGTGTGGTGTGTGTGTGCGTGTATGTGTGTGTGTGGTGTGTGCATGTGGGTCTTGTGTAAAGCTGAAGTTCATCATGGAAAGTTGTCCTGGCTTACACTTGATGTGCATATCCCATTATTATTAGAACCAATCACTTTTCCAAGGGTCTCACAGTTGGGAGGCTGATTTTGCTGGTTACCTGTGTTGTCTCCTGACAATGTAGCCTTCTGTCACTCCTGTTGCAACGCTGGTGCCAAATTCAGCACTCCACACAGCTGGTGTTTTCTTGGGGAGGGATGAGCAAACCAAGTTCTAAACTGATGGTGAGAAAATGCCATCAATTTGAAGATCAACAAAAAGTGCATAGGACTAGCTTGCAGAAAACATGGTTTATGGTTCCAGTTTCTTTACTAAGCTAGCCACATGACATTGGCCAAAATGCTTAACATCTTTTGGGCTCAGATGGTTGTTGTTTTTTTTTTTAATAATAAGTAGGTAAGATTAAATGATCTCCAATATCTATGTCAGCTCTAAAGTTCTGTGATCCAAAACTAATATACTCTTAATAGATGAGTATCCAGGAGACACTGTTTGGAAGGAGTTAGTATAGTAGTCAGAAATTGGCATGTTATTCTGTGGCTGATGATAATGATGATTAGAAAATCAATCAAACAGGAGGCAATAGCTGGCAGGTCTAATTGAAGTAAAGTAAGGAACAAAGAAAAAGCACTAGAAAAAGAAGAACTTTTTACTTTTTAAAGAGAATACAAGGGGCTGGGGAGATAGCTCCGAGGCACAAGTGCCTGCTGGGCAAGTGCAAGGTCGTGAGTTCGAACCCTGGTCCCACAAAAAAAATTAAAAATAGAAAAAAATAAAGAGAATACAAAGTAATAATAATAAAACTTAAAAATCAAAAATAATACAGAAAAAATTTAAAAAGGAAAAAAAAAGAGGGGCTAGGGAGATAGCTCAGTAGGATAAGTGCTTGCTGGCAACTGCAAGGGCCTGAGTTCAATCCCCAGTCCCACAAAAAATAAAATTTAAAAAAAAAAAAAGGAAAAAAAGTAGCTAGGCATGGTGGTGTACCATGTTGGCAAGCCCAACAGTTAGGAGACTAAGGCACAAGGATCACTTCAATTTCAAAGCCAGCTTGGATAGCAAAATAGCTCAGCAGATTCAAGCACCTGCTTAGGCAGATGCTCCCCTGTGTGCCATGCCAGACCTGCCCCCAGGGCACTGTTAGACACAACTGAAACTGGGCATGGTGGCATGTGCCTATAATCCCAGATTTTGGGACGCTGAACACAGTTGGATCACTACCAGTCTGATTCATGTAGTGAGACCCTGTAGACCCTTACTAAATATATAAATAAATAAGTAAAGGCCAGCCTGGGCTACAAAGTGACCTCAAGGCTGATCTGAATTACATGGCAAGACCCTGTCAGGGAGGGGAAGAAAAGAAGAAAGCAATGGAAATTAGTAACATTTTCTACCATCAATAGCTTCTAAGTTAACTGTCTTTATATTGAGGAACAACTTAATAACATATACATTGCATAGAAGGAAATATGGTCTCACCCCTCCAAGAGAAATGACATAGATTTAGATAAAGAAAGCCAATGCAAATTCTATATTTTTTGGCAAATTGAAATTATGAATTGTATTTGCTCACTTTTCTGCATTTTTTGATGCTAAAA
>PVJA010011502.1:17198-29830 GCA_004027025.1 Myocastor coypus
TTTTTTTTTTTTTTTTTTTTTTTTTTTTTTTTTTTTTTTTTTTTTTTTTTGTCTTTTTGAGACAGGGTCTCGCTATGCAGTTGAGGCTGGCCTTGAGCTCACTTTTGTAGCCCAGGCTGGTCTCGAACTCGCACCAATCCTCCTGCCTCAGCCTCCCGAGTGCTGGGATTACAGGCGTGAGCCACCACGCCCGGCTAGATCCCACATTTCTTAAATGCGCAGGAAGAGAAAGTTAACTAAGGATATGAAGTTCACTGATAAAATAATCAGATCAACAGTAGATGCTGCTCTAATAATCATGGTCAAATCAAAACATGAACTCCAAATTGTGGCAAATCAAGTATAATTGCAAAAAGTAGAACATGGAAATTTTACCTTCGACATAGTCAATATTGTCTTGTAGTTCTTCAGAGAGTGGGAAAATAGATTTTGACAGAAAAAAGAAGAAGACTTGATACATTTCATAGTTCAAATATTTCACAAGTATTTTGAAAAAAATATTGTCACTTAAAAATTACTCATATAGTCCCAGCACTCGGGAGGCTGAGGCAGGAGGATTGGTGGGAGTTCGAGACCAGCCTGGGCTACAAAACTGAGCTCATGGCCAGCCTGAGATGCATAGCGAGACCCTGTCTCAAAAAGACAAAAAAAAAAAAAAAATTACTGATATAGGGCTGGCCAGATACTCAGTGGATTAAAGCACCTGCTTAGGCAGAAGCAGGGATGAGGGTTTGATCTCCAAGTGCAGGTTGCCATCCCTGCCCCCGGGTCACACTGAGACAATGATTGAGACTGGGCATGGTGGCATGTGCCTGTAATCCCAGCACTTGGGAGACTGAAAACAGGAGGATCACTGTGAGTCCTATCTGTGTACTGAGACCCTGTAGATCCTGTAATAAAAACACACATTAAATAAAAATACTCATGAATAGTATAACTAAAAAGACATTTTGAGGAAAAAATTAAGGTGTTAAATTTATCCTATCACATCAAGAACTGTGCTCCTGTGTGGACTCCAAAGATGACATCTAGAAATTGGAGACTGAAAAGAGAAGTGAAACTGAAAAACTAGATCATGAAAGAAGTTGAGATGCTGTCGGTAGTGGCATATATCTAGAAGTCCAGCATTTGGGAGGGTGAAGTGAGAGGATTGTTACAAGTTCAAGATCAGTCTAGGTTGCAGAGTGATTTCTAGATCACCCTGGACTACACAGCAAGATCCTGTCTCAAAAAAAAATTTTTTTTTAATACAAAGAGAGCAAAAGTCAAGTGCAATGGGGCACACCTATAATCCCAGCACTCTGGGAGGCTGAGATGAGAACGTCTTGAATTCAAGCCCAGCCTCAGCAACTTAATGGGATCTTGCCACAAAAATTTTACAAATTAAAAATGAAAAAAAAATAGGACTTGGAATGGAGCTCCTTGCAAAGGCCGTGAGTTCAACCATTAAGAGTGGTATGGGGCCGGGCGTGGTGGCACACGCCTGTAATCCCAGCACTCAGGAGGCTGAGGCAGGAGGATCGGTGTGAGTTCGAGACCAGCCTGGGCTACAAAAGTGAGCCCAAGGCCAGCCTGAACTGCATAGTGAGACCCTGCCTCAAAAAGACAAAAAAAAAAAAAAAAAAAAAAAAAGTGGTATGGGGTGGGAGACAAACTTGGTCTAAGATAACATTCACTTTCGGGCTTAGCTTTGCAGCAGTGGGAGCTTTTGTTGCTTTTACCTCTATTCCAGCTGCATGTCAGCTTCAAGGACAGTTTACAGGGAGTAATTACTATTTCATTAACCTTTTGTGCTAAGATATATATGTCTCTCTTATTCTTTCAAAATCAAACTCTGCAAGCCCTCCAACCTTCACACTACCTTCAAACTCCTTCAAAAGTGCCATCGCATTATTTTATTCATCCATTCCACAAATGTTCACTTCTGGCACTGTTATAGGCACTGAGCATGCACAAATGAGCAAAATGAACAAAACTTCCTACCCATGAGGCTTAAATTCAAGTGCGCTCTGTCCAATTCTTACTGTCTACATTATTTTTCCATGATTCATTGTAAAGATTATTCTCTCTCTAAGTGTGTCATGTCTTTATAGTGTCTTTTCCATGATGTGAAGTTTTCAAGGATAAAAAGCAAGTTTTTCTAATTTCTCAAATCTCCTTTTTCCTTCTAAGAACTTAATCTAGTGCTGGGCTTGTAAGGTCCTGAGCAAGTATTCAGATCTTTCATCTAGAAAAAAGGGAAATAAGAGAATGAACTGCACATTTCTAGACTGGTTAAGGGGATAGGGCTGGGGTGGAGTTCAGTGGCAAGTGATTTGTCTATCGTATATGACACCCTGACATCTGATCCATGCATGAGAAAAAAAAATTAATAGGGAAGCTGGGTATGATGTCATATAGAGGAAGCTCTCAAGTTCAATACTAGCCTGGACTTCCTAGTGATCAAGGCTAACCTAGATAGTGAGCCCATTTAAAAAAAAAAAAATGGAAAGTTTATCTCACATTAAATGTTTTTACCACAATAAAATACATTTTATACATTTTTAAAAGGGAAGAATCAGCAATCCTCTTTTTCTTTTCTTTCTTTCTTTTTTTTTTTTTTTTCAATAGTCTCATTATGTAGCCCGGCTGGCCTATAAATAAAATCTTCCTACCTTAGCCTCCTGAGTGCTAGGATTATGGGCATGTACCACCAGGCTCAGATAGCAATACTTGTCGTCTTCCAGCTTCTAAAGGGTATGCTTACCTTTTCTCCATTTGAATCTACAACAACCCTAGGAAACGACAGCGTAACAGTGATCTCTGCTTTACTTATTTTTGTTGCACCTGTGATTGAACACAGGGGTTCTCTAATCATGTAGAAATGCAATTTTTTTTTAGACAGTCTAGATAAGTTATGGAATGGCCCACGTTGGACTTGAACTTCTGATCCTTTTGCTTCAGCTTCCCAGCAATAGACATGTTCACACTGTGCCAAGCTCTCTCTTTTATTAGAGAGAGCTGAGCTTCTGATAGCTTAAATACTGAAACATCTTTATTCCAAACTTTTCTCAAAACTGGAGGTCAGAAGTATAGCCAACACTTATTGTCCTGGCTGCTGGGAATGGTGAGACAGAAAGATCACTTTAGCCCAGGAATTTGGAGCCATCTTGGGCAACATAATAAGATTAGTTTCAGAAATGGAAAAAGAATCTGGGTGTGGTGGCACATGCCCCTAACCCCAGCACTTGGGAGGTTGATCAACCCTGAGTTTCAGGGAGCATGGATTACATAGAGAGTAGAGGGTGAGCCTGAAATACAAAGCAAGACCCTCTCTCAAAAAACAAAACAACAAAAAACAACACAACACAACCAAGTAGCCAGAAACCAGCAGAATAGCCATTCTGTTTCTGCTGCCAAAGTTCTTCAACCACTGCCTTTGCTGTCTCCTAGGGCATCCTCAAGACCACGTTCTTTATTCTACTTTAGACAGACACCCTTTGGGACATCCTTACTTCCTCTTTAACAGCTAAACAAAAATTGGGAACACTTCAATATAGTGAACAAGACTAGAGAATTATCTTTCACCTCCTAAAACCTATACAGAGCAGTAGATGACACAAAAGCAGAGATTAGTTTTTGAAAACATCAGTTTATTACAGCCAAGGAACTCCTCAATGCTTCTAGAAGGAATTTTTTCTTATCCCTTCTTGCCATACATCACATTATCCTCCTCCTTGTAACCACAGTTGAAACTGTATAGTTAATTCATAGTTCTAGTGGTCTTCTTCAGAGTTTTCTCAAGCTCTGTTCTCTTTGGAAATGTTCTTTCAGGGCAAAACAGTGAGCCTTACAGATCTTCCCTTGCCAATTGCAGCCATTGTGATGGAGGGGGGTTAACTAGCCATCTGCCTATCTCTTATCTCACTCTGCACATCTGCTTTGGTATATTAACAAAGCCTGCCTGTGGCAACCCCACTGTGTATATATCTGTTTAAATATCCATGTCCCTTATTGCAAACTAATCACCAAAAGATTATCAAATGGGAAAGAGCAGTTCAAAGTTTGACAAACCTGTTGCACTTGAGGTCCCAATCAAAGTAAGCCCTGCAGCTACTTTTCTGTACCTTCACCCAGCACATATATCTAAACTAAACTTGGAGGCAGTCCCTACAAGTTTTATTGAAGGCCACAAGTATACTTTGTTAAGAGTTAATCACTTATTTCAGCTACTATTATGGATCTCTAATTCTTTGTTCCTGAATATTCCCTGAGTTATAAGGAGTGGGAAGGAAATAAAGCTATTTATTTTGCAAACAGTAAATGAGACCCACCCAACACTTAACTACTCTGACAGCAGCAAATCTTTTTTTTTTTTTTGTCTTTTAAAAATTGGGTCTCACTATGCAGTTCAGGCTGGCCTTGAGCTCACTCAGTAGCCTAGGCTGGTCTCAAATTAGTAATGATCCTCCTGCCTTAGCCTTCCAAGAGCTGGGATTATGGGCATGTGCCATTACGCCAGGCTGAAAATCTTTCTTTGAAGACAAAGTAAGCTGATGATTTTACAGTCACATGACTATAGGGTCATACCTGGTAGCACTGGTATGAAAAACTACTGCTTTTAAGGTGTATTTTATTGTAGTTTGAAAGATTGCAAAAGGATAAGATTTCAATGATTTTTTTTTTTTTGTATTAATGTTCTGAAGATCTGAGAGTCTAAAAGCAACTGGTATCAATAAAGAAAACTGGTCAGTGACTGGAATTCAAGATCATGAGACGATAGGAATGGACCAATTTTGGGGCCTGGTAGGATGGCTCAGTGGTCTAAAGTGCCTGCTTGGTAAAGCTTAGGCGGCGTCAGAGACTGCGGTTCAATCCCTGGCACCACATGCTGCGCCAGCCCTGCCCTCAGGGCAGGCTGAGCCGGCCATAAAAATAAATAAACAAACAAACAAAAGTTCTAAAACAAGAATAAAATAAAATTTTAAAAAAAGGAATGCACCGATTTTATTGTTCGTGGGATGTTTCAGTGGGCAATAGAAGAACACTGGACTCTGAGTAATTATGTAATAAGGTCTTTAATCTTCTATTTCGTCTATCTTTTAAGTAAGTATAAAAGACACAAAGCATTTTAACTTGCCTCTTAAGGATGTGAAACAAAGCATCAAATGTCAAACTCCCTAAGTCTGCACGTAGAAAAACCTTGGCTAAACAATATTTTGGGCTTATGCAGCGCCTTTACCCTAGCATTCAAACTCTGATAGAAACAGAAGGCATTATTTCAATGGTCTTTCATTCATCTTAGTAAGAGTTGAAGGTTGCTTATGCACATTATATGATTCATCATGTTTTCTCTTCCATTCCTAGTTCCCAGGAATCAAGAGCTTGAAGAGTTGGAAACCAATGTAGCATAGGGAGAAAAAGATCTGTGCGACACCATTTAGCGAGAATTCAGTGAAGTCAAAAGTGCCAGCTTCAAGCACTTTAATATATAATGCCTAACCCACTGTCCTTCATAGGATTTACAATTTAAACGGGCCCCAAAGCAGAAGACTGGTGTAAAATGCTCTGATTACAGCTGGGCTCCTTGCATGGCACTGCTCGGATACCGCCGGCCGGGCTCCGTCGACGTCTGGAGCCTGCTTGTCCGTCGAGCAGCTGTCGAGCCGCGGGAGCTCATCCGCGGGCTGGGCCGGCGCAGCTCGGGCCGCCGCTGCCCCGTCGCTGACCCTCGCGCGAAGCTGCGCGCACCCAGAGGAGACATCTTCCCGGCCGGGCCTCCTTGACCGCTGCGGGCCTGGGTGGCCGGTAGGCCTTGAGGTTGGGGCCCGACTGCGCACCCCTCTGTGGGGGGCGCCCCGACTCGCCGGGGGCGGGGTCACGCCCCACCCGGGCTGCCGGGGGCACCGGCGCTGCGGAAACCTGAGCGTGGCCGAGGAACAGGGGCTTCCTGGGCCACCTCTCCGGGCGCCTTTGGCCCGAGGTGGGCGCTCTAGTCGCCGCTGCCCCCGGGCCGTCGTCGCGGAGACCACTCCCGCGCCCCGCACCTGTGGACGTCCGTGTCCAGCGCCTGAAACCTTCCTAAGCAAGCCGAGCCCAGGACAGACATGCTACTCCTGTTTCCTGCCCCTTCGGAGCGGCGAGGAGTGGGTGAGGCGAGGCCCAGCTGCTGCATCGAGGAGCCCCCGCGCCCAGGGCGGACGGGCTCGGCGGCGGGGGCGCTGGGGCCTGTCCAGGGATGGCGGGCAGGCCGGCCAAGGCCCATGGGCCGGGGCGCGAGGGGTGGGCAGCAGGCAGGAAGGCACGGCCTGCCGTGTCCCCTCCTCGTGGACAGCCCTGAGTGGGACGCAGAGGTTAGGTCGCCCCGGCGCAGCAACCTGACCCTGGGGTACTACGCTTTGTGGCGGGTGACGGCTGCCCTGGCCCAGGCCACCCGGCCTTCAGGTTATGTGACTATAACGGGGAGCCTGGGGCAGAGCCGCTGAAGGGGAAAAGGGGAGCCGTTCCCCAGAACTAAGGGCGATGTTGTGCTTGGTGGGGTCCTGGGGGGGTGTCACCATCCTCCCAGGAGAGGTGGGGGGAGGGTGGCCGGCGCAGCTGGCCGGCGAGGGGCGGGGTCACCGAGGCGAAGTGTGTGCGTTCGAGTAAGAGTGTGTGGGGGAGGGCGCGCGCAGCTGAGGATAGCGTTCTGCGCGCAGGCGCGGGAAGCCGGCTGGCCCGGAGTTCTGGAAGAAGGCCGGCGGAGAGCGGGGGCGGGAGGCCGGCTGGAGGGCGGGCAGGCTGACGCGAGGGGGGGCGGGGAGCCGTGTCGGCGTCTTGGGGCGCGGGCGATTCGAGGCCGACGCATCCGCGCGTGCGCGCGCCGGCTCTGTGTCCGCGTTAGAGGGGAGTGACGCGTGCGCGTTCACGTGCGCCGGAGAGCGGTAAGAAGCAAAGGGAAACTAGAAGGTGGTGAGGGTGGAGAGGCTAACCGGGGGAGGGGTGGGGAGGCGGCGCCTGCGCAGTGCTCCTCTAAGAGCAGTGTGTATGTGAGAGTCTGACGGGTTCAAAATGGCGGCGGCTGCTTCGGCGGCTCCTCCTGTTTGAGGGAAACAACACCCCTCCCCAGCAGCGGCGGCGGCGGCTGCAGCTCCCAGAGCACCGTCCCAGCGGCTGGGCCTGTCGCTGCTCTGTCTATCCTGGGCAGGGGGCTCTCTGGGAGGAGGGGCAACGCCAGGGGGCCCACATCCCGGAGTCCCTCGTCTGCGACTCGGGAGTAGCCGGGGGCTCGTCCCGCAGCACTGAGCCGGGGCTGAAGGGGAGACGTAAGGGTAGCCCGGGCCCCTAGCTCGGCGCGCCGCGCCACTCCCGCCCTCTCCGCCCCCCGGGGCCAGGGCCCGCGTTCCGGGGGGCCGGGCGCTGCTGGGATCCTCGGCGCGGCTGGTCTCAGCTGATCGGCAGCAGCTTCTGAGCTCCCTAGGCGGCCGGCCGCTGCTGGCCCAGGGTACGGCGAGGAGGGCGCTCCTCGCGGCCGGGCTGGGCCAGGCTTCGGACAGTTGACCGCCGGGCCGGGCCGGGCCGGGCGCAGAGGGTCGTGCTCCCCTCTTCTGACGCCTCCGACACCCGGTCTCCAAAGCCAGAAGAGGAGGTTGGATCCAGCAACTATTTCCTCTTTTACGGGTCCCTCTGACCCTCTCGATATTTGGTTGATCCACGGAATATCCGAAGACGACGTTTGGGATTTAATTTTTCCTCTCAGTTTTTGGAATCTTTCACTTCTCACTTGGACAAGAACTCGAGAGCAGAATCCCCGGTGAGATTCCCCCTCCCCCCTTCGCCTTGGGAAGTTTGGTTCGGTCTGTTATCAAAGACTTAAAGTTTTTATTTCTTTTTCCGATCGGTGAACCTTTGAGACGCTTTTCTTGGGGCGGGTGGTTTTTCTCGTCCGACCCGGACTGACCTCAACCAGGGGGTACAAGATAGTGTCCCCGGCCGCGAGCGAAGGCTTCCTCCGGGAAGACACTGCCACGAACTGCTTTGGCAAACTATGTCATCGGGTTCGCTAGTCTCCTAGCAGTTCTGAAAGGATGCTGTTAACATGTCCATACTGTAGTTACAAAAGAAAAAATTTGCGTTCCCCGTGGAAGCCATTATTCATAAGAATATTTAGAAAAACGAAAACCCTTGCATGCTGGTCTGGGTTGACTGTCGCGTCGAGCCGTGCTTTTATGTTTTTGTTTTTTTTTTTTTTTTTCGGAAAGGGTGTGTTTTGTTCTCCACAGATCGAGTTTTCATTTATTACTTTACCCAAAGAGATTAGACTTGATTTTTGTCTTTGATTTGCAACTCTTGGATGTTTCAGTTATGCATATATTGTGTTGGTAGAGGGTAGGTCTGTGGCGACAGTCGTGTATTGCTTTACTGGAGGTGTATGGGGAATCGTTCTGGGGTCTTTAGATCATGATTTCTTGTCCTTTTTAAATATAATGTTAGTAGAGAGTGCTCTTCTTAACCTAAGTTTCTAATTATCGGTAGGTATAAGAACTGATTTGTTTAGGGTCTGGATTAGTGTGTGCTTCACCTGGTCATCTCTCTAGAGATAGAAGTCCTGAGGTGTGGTTTTTTTGGGGGGAAGGTGGGGGCTAATGCAGTAGTAAAGGGAAGCTTTAGTGATTGCCATCCATTGGGCAGAAATAAGTAGTGTGGCCTGTCCACAAGGAACTGAAACCAACATCTTTTGCTTAGGCCTCGGACAGTTGTATGTGGTGACTAATGTTGAACGTGACATGGAACCACTTGCCCAAGAGCAGAGAGGTCTCAAAACTCATGAAGAGGAAACTGATTCCTAAGCCTTTAATTTATACCTTATATACAGTATTTCTTTCTGTGGAAAGAAAGCATAGGTTTGAGAATGAGTTCTCATCTCTCATATCATTATTCTTTAGTGTTGCGATCTGGTTCCTAAGGAGGAAGAGGAAGGCAGTCCTGGAGTGGTTTCTATATAGTAATTTCCACAGAAGAGTCAGAGATGGAACCCGAAGAAGAAAGAATTCGTTACAGCCAGAGATTGGTTAGTATTCTCTCTTTTTTTTTTTTTTTTTGCCTTCAGTTTTGAAGTAGAATAATTATTTTGTTTTCATTTGTGAATGTAGTGTTACTAAACTTTTCAGTTGGCTTTTCTGTGTACCAGAGAAGGGGAGCTATATATTAATATTAATATGAGTCATTATTATATTAATATGTTATTTGGGTTTTGGCCAAGTAGAGCCTTAATATTTATCACGTTTGGAAATAGAATTATAGCTTTAACTTTTATAGAAACCATTGCAAATGAGAGGATACCTTAGATTACAATGAGACAAGGACTCCTAATTTTATTTATTTATTTGTCTTTTTGAGACAGGGTCTCACTATGCAGTTCAGGCTGGCCTTGAGCTCACTTTCGTAGCCCAGGCTGGTCTCAAACTTGCACCAATCCTCCTGCCTCAGCCTCCCAAGTGGTGAGATTACAGGCGTGCGCCACCACGGCCAGCTCTTAATTTTATAATATTGAGAGTATAATAAATTAATTGAATAAATCACATTAGGATGTAAATTTTAGGAGCAAAACAGTTTGAAGAAGGATAGTTCTGTTACATTTTTTTAGGATTATGTGGTGCCGGAATTTATGTTTTGAACTGGGGGTAGAATTATTGATTAATTAATACTTTAGTAGGTTTGTAGAATTGTTGAAGGATTGAGAATAGAATGAAGGATGTTGATGAAGTTCTGTATTTTGTATTTTGAGAGGAACATAGGAACTATATCTTTTTGAAAGAAATTTTGGTCATGATTTGGAAAGATTTAGTGTGTGAGCATATGCTTTATTCCCATTGTTTTCCTATTGGAGTTTAAGGTTTGATTTTTGTTTTCCTTAATCAAAAAGAACTTTATTAGTATTCTAACCATATATTCATTTCAAAAAAATTGAACTTTGTTGCTGGAATGGGGTATGGGGAAGCCATGGAGTTGTATGTAGTCTAAAATTTGTTGAACTGAAAGGCCTAGAAGATTACTGAAGGAATTTATGGTAGTTTTATTTGGCCCTGCATTTTAGACTGACTTTGTGGAGGAAAGATGGTTTTCTAATGATCATTCTTTTTGAGAAAGGTGTCATGTCTTGTGCAACTTAAAAAGGTTTGGTATATGTTTTGGTGAGCCTCATTTCATTTCAGTGATTTACCACTTGTTCTCTGTCCATGTGTGGCAATTACAATTTTTTTTGTCTTTTTAAAGTAAGTAAAGTGTATCAGTGGTGGATTTTTAAAATATAATTTTAGAAATTGTTTTGATACTCTTAACATTTGAATTAAACTTTTCTTGCAAACAGAAAGAAGATACTGCAAAACACCATTCTCAGTCAGTTGTTATGTGGAATTCGTATTTATGTCAGAATTTTTCTTTGTTTTGTTTTGTTTGGAGATAGGGTCTCACTGTGTAGTAGTTTAGGTTAGCCTTAAACTCACTATAGCCCAGGCTGGTTTTGAACTTCCAGTGATCCTCCTGCTTTAGTCGCCCAAGTACTGGGATTACAGGTACGTGTTAATACCTGCCAAGGCTGAATATTTTTGGACTGTTAGTAGATATGAGGGGTCTTAGGAACTAGTCTTTATTTTTTATTATTTTTTTAGAAGAATTTTTTATTTTATTTTTTTTCTTGTTTCAGAACTTTGTTTATTTTTATGGCCGGCTCAGCCTGCCCTGAGGGCAGGGCTGGTGCAGCATGTGGTGCAGGGGATCGAACCACAGTCCCTGCAGCTGCCCAAGCTTTCCTAAGCAGGTGCTTTAGACCACTGAGCCATCCTGCCAGGCCCCAGGAACTAGTCTTTAAAGGAAAGGTCTTTCAGCAAGCAAAACTTAAAAGATAGAATGGAATATGGTAAAAAGACCCATGCAAGGACTAACTTGTCCTGGTAAGATCTTTATTTTAGTTATAAGATGATTGCTATTGATTGCACACATTAACCTTTTCCTTATTTAGCATATTTTTTCTTTTGGTAAATGTGCTACTGAGCAGTTTTGTATATAATTTGGGATACTTTCTCGGAATTTTGAGTAATGATTTTGAACTTTAGGATAATGTCTTGTTTGCTATGATTTCATGACAAAATTATATCTCAGGTGTAAATACCTTCTGTAACAACTTTTTGTGTGTGGTACTGAGGATTGAATTCCAATCCTTCACACTGAGCTGTATCCTCAAGCTCATTTATTACAGGGAATCGAACTCAGGACCTTGCACTTGCCAGGCAGGTGCTGTGCCACTAAGCTATATCATCATTCCCTTAACTTTTATTTATTTATTTTTTTGTGTGTGTCTTTTTGGGACAGGGTCTCGCTATGCAGTTGAGGCTGGTCCTGAGCTCACTTTTGTAGCCCAGGCTGGTCTCGAACTCACACCAATCCTCCTGCCTCAGCCTCCCGAGTGCTGGGATTACAGGCGTGCGCCACCACGCCCGGCTCCCTTAACTTTTAATATTTGAGAGTGTCTTTGAGTTACCGAGACTGGACTTAAACTCAGGATTCTCCTACCTCATCATCCCACAGTCCTATGATAAGAGAGAATATGTTGGTGGCTTATTTGAGTGTCTGTCTACCAAATTTGCAGCGAGGGGGATTTACTAGGGATTGAATCAAGGGCCTCATAAATATGAGGTAAGCACTCTTATCACTGAGTTACATATAGCCCCACGTATTTGTATGTTGAGAGAGAATCTTAAACTGACCAACTTGGCCTGGAATTTACAATCCTGCCTCAGCCTCTCAAGTAGGTGGGATAGGTGGGATTATAGACTTATGTTACTGTGATTGACTGAAACCCTTAATATCTCTCTGTGTAGTGAGTAATCATATTGCACCCTTTTTTATTGTTTATAAGTGACGTCTTACTTGAGGACTTTTAGGACTAAGATAAAGGCAGGGTGAAGAACTTCCATTAAATGAAGTACTAAAAAGCTCTAAATTTTTTTTTTTTTTCATTTTCCTCAGAGAGTTGTCATTTTTTATTTTTTTGTCTGTCTGTCTTTCTGTCTGTTTATGGTCTTTTTGAGGCAGGGTCAAGGCTAGTTCAAGCTAGCCTTGAAATCAAGCTATAGCTCAGGCTGAGCTTGAACTCCTAGTGATTCTCCTGCCTCAGCATCCCAAGTACTGGGATTGCAGGCATGTGATACACTACCACATCCAGCTATGGCCATTTTTAATAGTTGTTAATATTTCTTTCTCTGTCTCTGTCTCCGTCTCTGTCTCTGTCTCTGCCTCACTCTAACATTGTATTCCTTTTTTTCTTTTTGTATGGTGATGGGTTCCCTAAATGCTCAGCCACTGAGCACTGTACTGCCAGTTTGTGTGTGTCTTTCTCTCCTGTATTGTTTGTAGTTACTGACCAGGGAACGTAAGTTGGGAAGAGAGACAAAATACTTCATTAATTTAGCTTAGTAGTTAAAGTTTATATAGTCCCATGCTATATATAGTTGTTAAATTTAATCTAATCACAAAGTACATTGCATTATAATGTTATTAACTATTAATGTATTGGGGCACACAATTTTTTTTTTTTTTTTTACAGTACCAGGAATTGAATTCAGGTCCTCATGGTTGCCAGGCAGGCACTTACACTGCTGATCTATCTCCCCTTC
>PVJA010011502.1:29930-54954 GCA_004027025.1 Myocastor coypus
TTTTTTTTTTTTTTTTTTTTTTTTGTCTTTTTGAGACAGGGTCTTGCTATGCAGTTCAGGCTGGCCGTGAGCTCACTTTTGTAGCCCAGGCTGGTCTCAAACTTGCACCAATCCTCCTGCCTCAGCCTCCCTAGTGCTGGGATTACAGGTGTGAGCCACCACGCCCGGCCAGGCAGGCATTTAGACTGCCAGACTATCTCCCTAGCCCCCAAAATTTTTCTGATCATTCTTTTTTGACATAATTCAGAATAGCCTCTTGGGAGACAAAACAATCTAATTTTAAAAGTCTAAATCTAAATTAGTTTTGGGACAAAAGTGACTTTTTTATCCAGGATTTTATCTTTCTTTTTTTATTTTTTTAATATGTATTTATGTATGTCTTTTTGAGACAGGGTCTCGCTATGCAGGTCAGGCTGGCCTTGAGCGCACTTTTGTAACCCAGGCTGGTCTTGAATTCACATCAGTCCTCTTGCCTCAGTCCCCCAAGTGCTGGGATTACAGGCATGCGCCACCACTCCTGGCTCTACTTTTCTCTTTATAAACTATATATGTTATGGCCAACTCAGCCTGCCCTGGGGGTGGGGCTGACATAGCATATGGTGCTGGGGATTGAACGCCAGTCCCTGCAGTTGCCTAAGCTTGCCTAAGCTTGCCTAAGCAGGCACTTTAGAGTGCTGAGCTGTCTTGCTGGCCCATCTACTTTTTTTTTTTTTTTTAAGTTGTACTTTTACTATTAAAAACTTTACAGAAAAAAAAAAAAAATTTTACAACTGCTGGGGATATAGCTCAGCGTTATAAACGCCTGCCTAGCAAGTGCAAGTAAGGTCCTGAGTTTAATCACTGGTACTACAAATAACAAGATAAAACAAACAAAAAAACCCCACTTTATTACTGTATTCTTTTTTTTTTTTCTTTTTCTGTTACAGCTATTTCAGGTGCACAGCTGAATATGGTAAAGCAAATTTTGATACATTTATATTATCTTAGTGACAGGTTATTTTTTGTTGTTGTTTGGGTGTGTTGTTGTTGTTGTTACTGTTTTGAGGTAGGGCCTTGCTATGCTGGCCTCTAATTTAGTGTCCTGCATCAACCTCTGAGTGTTGTGATTACCAGTATGTACCACCATGCCTGGCAAATCATTCTTAAAAAATCAGAAGTAGCTTAAAAATTGTGTTTGTCAGACTTTATTACTTAGCTATTATATGTGAAAAAGAATTATAACTTTGAAGGTGATAGATAGATGGATTGATTGGTATGGGCCATAAGTTCTACTTTCTGGAACTAGAATGCTTATTTTGGAATGTTGGAGTTGAATAGTCAGGTAATGACAAAAGTGTGTAACTTAATATTTTGTTTTCTAAAACAAGACTTGACATTGTTTGTTTGTTTAAATGAAAAGTTTAGTCCCTTTATGGATAAATTATTAGACAAAGCCAGGTCTTCGGGGCAGGTCGTTGTTACATGGGGAGGTACTCAAGTTGGAAGGAATAGAAACTTCATTTTGGTGATGGTGTATTTGGTTGTTCTGATGTAAAGACAATTTATTTCTGGTAAATTTGAATATAAGACCTTATTAAGAAACATTGGCACATGCTAAGGATGGAATGTTTTCTTCTATATATATTTGACTTCAGTAGGCAAGTGTTAGAATGATTTGGTGTATATGTATATTTTTAATAGGGAATATTTGGCATAGGTTCTCACGTTTTGTAAATCTAAATTGTTAAATCCATAGAGTTCTGGTGAACATTTAAGTTTTTAGAATCATGTCATTCCTGCATAATGCTTTTTATTGTCCAGAAAAAGCAAAGACAACATCTCTAATGTAAATGTATGAGAGTTTTCTCTATTATTTAGTGTAATGGCTTTCAGGTTTTTTTTTTTTCTTTGAGACAGGGTTTTGCTATACAGTTCAGGCTGGCCTTGAACTTACTATATATATTAAACATATGTAGTTACATTTAAAATATGGAATATTCACTATCCCTTGCCAAAGACAGTTGTAGAAAAAACCCTATATCAATATAAAAGCAAGTACAGTATAGTTTAGAGTAAAGGAGCTGTATATCACCAGATTTTTGTTTGTTTTGAGACAGTGTTTCACTATACAATTCAGGCTGGCCTTGAACTCACTTTGTAGACCAAGCTAGCCTCCAGCACTTGCCTTCACCTCCCAAGTGTCAAAATTACAAGTTCATCATTTCCAATAAATTCACCTAAACTTGCTTTATAGTTCTTCCTGCTTAAACTTCTCTGAAGGAGAACATGCTGAGAATCCAGTTAGCTTGTGAATCTTGATGGAGATTAAGAGATTTTCTAAAGTGTATCATTAGCCTTTTGGATGCTCAATCCTGATAACATTGGTAACATATGGCTGTAATATAACTCAGTTTTTTAATCTATTGCTGAGAACTGAGATCACTCAAGTCCTGGTGATAGTCGCACCTTATCCTGAAATTGCCTTCAAATTCAGCAGCAATTACCAGATTATACCTTTAAACAAATGTTGATGCTTTAGTGATCTCAGTCTAAGATCTTTATGACTGGGAATAGACTAGGTAAAATGAAATACTTAATTCTTTGACTTCCTAGCATGCACCTGTCCTTGGTGCATATATGTGTGTTGTAGTTTTTTGTTTTTTTTGAGAGAGTCTAGCTATCTAGTCCAGGCTGCCCTCGAACTTGCTGTGTAGTTTAGGCTAACCTCAAACTTGCCCTGATACTTCTGCCTCATTCTGTAATCTTCACCTTTTGGACTAGGAGGCATGCATGATCACTTCAGGCTTTCATATTGCTAATGAGAAAAAAAAAAATAGGTGTTATTAATCATTGCTTTTGCTTATTTATAATAAATATTCCATGAGGACCAGGGAGATAGCTCAGTGGTATAAGCGCCTGCCTAGCAAAAGCAAGATCCTGAGTTCAATTCCCCTGAGTTTATTTATCACTAAATAAATAATTATTTCATGAGCTGTAGCCTTCATTATATATTGGTAGAGGAAAACACTTTCTTTATCTGAGATGGGGTCTTGCTATGTAGTTTAGGCTGGCCCTGCACTCACTTTGTAGCCCAGGCTAGTTGAATTTGCAACAGTTCTCCTGCCTCAGAATCCTGAGCAATGGGATTACAAGTGTGTGACACCATACCCATCCATAACACTTCTTTTGAGACAGGGTCTTACTATATAGTTCTAGGTAGCTTTGAACTTACTATGTAGCTCAGGCTGGTCTTGAGCTCCTGCAGATCTTTCTGCCTCGCCTTCTAAGTGCTAGGACTATAAGTGTGCAGCACTACACCCACTAGCATGGATTTTTGCAGTCTCCTTCCTGATGATATAGGTGAAAGACTTGTTTTTGGATAATTTATTTATTTATTTATTACTATTATTATTATTTTTTTTTCTTGTTTCAGAACTTTGGTTTGTTTGTTTATTTTTATGGCCGGCTCAGCCTGCCCTCAGGGCAGGGCTGGCGCAGCATGTGGTGCTGGGGATCGAACCAAGGTCTCTGCAGCAGCCCAAGTTTTCCTAAGCAGGCTCTTTAGACAACTGAGCCATCCCACTGGCCCCCATTTTGGGGTAATTTAAAATGCAGATGAAGCTCATTATTTTTTTTACACAGTAAGATGTATGTTGGGCATCCAGAGTGAGGACTACAAGCCTTTTCTCTTGTTTTGCTGAGTAGTGATCGTTGGTGTACTTACTGTTAGTGTATAGTTTTCTACTTGAGTGTAAAGTATGAGAGTTAGGATGTTTTTGTTTTGTTTTGTATTTTGTTTTACTGAGACAGTGTTATGTAGCCCATGCTGGCCTCGAACTTGAAGTCATCTTCCTACCTCAGTCTTCCAAGTGCTAGGATTACAGATGTGCCATCTTGCCTAGCTCAGGCTGATTATTGTTGTTATTGTTTATAATTTATATCGAATGCTTCAAATAGTGACTGACATATAACGTGTATTTAAGTATTGGTTTTTGTTAACATTATTGAACACCCTAAATAAAAGCATATTTTTATTTACTGTCTTTTTGTTTGTTTGTTTTTTGTCTTTTTGAGAGAGTCTCAATGTGCAATTCAGGCTGGCCTTGAGCTCACTTTGCAGCCCACACTGGTCTCAAACTTGAAAGAATCCTCCTTCCTCAGCCTCCCAAGTACTGGGATTACAGGTGTGTGCCACCATATCTGGCTTAGTATCTTTTTGGACGTAGGATCTTTCTCACATTATGTAGCCAAGACTAACCTCAAACTCACAGTGATCTGCATCACCACACTTGGACACTGTCTTGTTTGCATTTTTGAAATAAGGTCTTGCTTTATAGTTCAGGCTGCCCCTATGTAGTCCAGAGTAGCCTCAAATTTGCAATAATCTTCCTGCCTTAGCCTCCTGAGTGCTGGGATTACAGGTGTATACCACCATGCCCAACTTCAATTGTTTTGACTCTTAGGAATAGGTCACTGGTGTGGAGGAGAGTTTGGAATACAGGGCTGAACATCCTATTTGAGTTCTGAGTCTAACAGTATAGATAAGAACCAGAAGATGTAACACAAAATTTAGGTTTAAGGCAGGGAGCACATACCTGTAATCCCAGCTCTCTAAGAGGGGAAGGCAGCACAGCATCTCAAATCTGAATCTAGTCTGGGCAGTTTTTCTAGTCAGTGACAATATTCAGAATGAAAAGGGGTGGGCCTGTAGCTCAGTGCAGTGGCTCTCAGTTAATCCCTGTAGAAATTAATGCCTACATACAGCATATATGTCAGGTAACCATGTTTAAAGTAGTTGGGCTAATAAAACAAACAAATGTCTGGTTGACTTTTTTTTAATAGTTGATTTTACTTATTTACTTTCTAAAAAGAGCCAGAGATATAGCCCAGAAGCACCTGCCTGGCAAGCGCAAGATCCTGTTTGATCCCTGGTACCACACAAAAGAAAGATCTTGGTGCTGGGGAGATAACACTAAAATAAGCACTTGCCTGGCAAGCAAAAGGTCCTGAGTTCAGTCTCCCGGTACTACAAAAAAGAAAGATCTTTCTAAATGAATTAAATTTATTGGTAATTCTAGGTATGCATAATGATCACATTCATATAGGGAATTTGTACCTGTGTGTGATATGCTCTTTTTTCTCTCATTCCCATACATGCATTTTTTTTTTTTTTTTTTTTGAGATTGATATTGCTGTGTAAGTCTGGGTTTAAACTTATTATGTACCACAAGCTGGTTTTTAATTCACAGCAATCCTTCTGCCTCAGGCTCCCAGGTGCTAGGATCACAGGTATGCTTCTCCACACCCAGATCTAGTTGACTTTAAAAGTATACTCTGAGCTGGACACATTGGTGCTCACTTGTTATAATCCTAACACTGTAGGCTGGCTGAGGCAGAAGCATCACAAGTTTGAGTTCCATCTGGGCAATTTAGGAAGACAATTCCCAAAACAAAGCAAAACAACAACAAAAAATGAGCAGGAAGTGTAATTCAATGGTAGAGTTCTTGTCTAGCAAGTAAATGAGGTCCTGGGTTACATTCACAACACTGCAAAATAAAACAGAAACAATAAACATTATTATTTTTCTTTGCTTTTTTAAAAATAAAATTTGTCAAGTAGTGGGTTAAATTGTTACATATGTGTTACCTTATTTAATCCTCAGACCAGCTCTATAAGGTAGATGGAGTAGTTTTTTTGTTTGATTGGTTTTGTTTGCAGTACTTAGAATTAATCTGAAGACCTTCTCACTGAGCTACCTGCCCAGCCCTTTATTTTTTATGATTGGCTCAGCCTGCCCTGGGCGTGGGGCTGGGGCTGGTGCAGCATGTGGTGCCAGGGATTGAACCATGGTCCCTGCAGTTGCCTTAGCTTACCTAAGCAGGCACTTTAGATCACTGAACCATCTCACTGGCCCCTTTATTTTTTATTTTGAGACAAGGTCTTGCTAAGTCACTAAGTTGCCCAGGCAACTTGTAATCTTGAAACCTTTATCAGCCTCCCAGAGTGCTGGGATTATAGATTTGTACCAGTATGTCCAGTTTTATGTGTTTATGTGCCTTCAAGCATGCATATGTGTAGTATAGTCTTAAATCTTAAAAACTTTTTGGTAGGAGCCGGGCGTGGTGGCTCACACCTGTAATCCCAGCACTTGGGAGGCTGAGGCAGGAGGATCGTTGTGAGTTCGAGACCAGCCTGGGCTACAAAAGTGAGCTGAAAGCCAGCCTGAACTGCACAGTGAGACCCTGTCTCAAAAAAAAAAATTTTTTTTTTTTTTGGTAATAAAAGTTGAGGTTCAAGGGGAGACTTGCCCAAGATTATAAAGTTAGCAAAGAGTAGTAGAATCTGATTTTATTCCATTTTTTTATTTTTAGTATTTTAGGGAAGGATCTACAGGATGTTCCAGTTCTCACTACTAGATCAGACTCATACTGAGATGCTTGTTTACAGCCTCCCAAGAGCTGGGATTGCAGGTGCACGCCACCACACTCAGTCTCAATTGCTGTCTCAGGGTGCCCAGGATCAAACCCCCAGCCCCTTGCCTGCTTGAAGGTGCTTTACTCCACTGAGCTATTAGGCTGGCCAGAATCAGACTTTAAACAGGGACCTTAATGTCTAGCTCCATGTTCTCTTAATCTGTCTGTTCTTTTCTGTGGTGTGTTTCATGCACAATTCATAAATGATACCCACTCTTAATGTAATAAGTTGTATACTGAGTACTTCACTTTTTTTGAGGTTCCTTTTCAAATTTTTTCCCTAGCAATTACCCATATATCTAAATGAGATCCTTATAAATACTTGATAATGTTTCATTATGTATTAAAAAATTGGCAAATTTTTTGTTTTGAATTTATCACACTTGATTATACAAATGGAAGTGTCATGTAGTTTGTCTATATGTTAAGCTTTTTATATGCATGCCATTCATATCCTTGTTTTCTGTTTTAAATTTTAGGTTCTTGGGGGTTTTCTGTATATGTGAGTACTTGGTAAAAACTTAAACAATAAAGATAAAAGGCAGAAAATAGTGGCCAAATGAATGATTTTGGCACATACAGTGTTGAAGGCCTCCTTCAGGTAGGTAGAGAAGAGGAGGGATGAGGGTGGCCTTTTAAGTGGTAAAGATAGTGTTTTGTGTTACTGTGGAGCTTAGACCTTACAAAGCCTTTTTATGGCTATCTTACTGTTAGTAAAGTAGATAGTTTGCTTTGGGAGGCATTACTGACAATATCCTAAGCAACTTTCGAAACTGAATGTGTACAGACAGTCATTAGATGTTAGGATGCATTTTTAACTTAGTAGAATATAAGGATTTTATCACTTGTGTTTTAGGAGTAACTTCAATTTCAAGTAAGAAGGCTAATACTGAAATACAGTGGTATCTATTTGTTTACTATTTTGGAAAAGATGGCCCTGTTTATGTTTGTGTGGGAAAGATGGCCACGGTTGTGTTGTCACTTGGTGCAGAGTTTGCAAACAGAAGCAAAATTTTGCCAAATGTTTCTGTATGTGAACCAAATTGTTCACAAACAAAAACATTAATGAACCTAAGTACTATGTTTTCCAATGATAGGTACTTGAACTTTTATCTGTTTTTATTTTGAAGCTAGGGATCAAACCCTATCCTCAACCTGCCTGTCTGCATTTATGTGTTTATGTGTGTATTTATTTAGACAGTATTTCACTTTGTAGTGCAGGCTGATTATAGGTGTGTACCATCATGGTTGGCTTCCAGCCCCCCATCCCCTCTTTTTTTTTCTTTTTATTAGTTTTGTTGTTTGAGATGGAGTATCACTCTAGTTCAGGGTGGCCTCAAATTTGCAATGATCCTCCTGCCTCAACCTTCTGAAAGTTAGGATTACAGATATGTACCTTCATGTTAGGCTGATACTTGAGCCCTCAAGGCTATGGTTTTGAAAGTATACTTTTTATAACATGGCTGTTAGGTCTTGACCGCCAACTCAAACTTACTGAATAAGAAATCTGAGGGCAGATATATTATGTATTTTAATAAGCCAGATAATTTTGATGCATGTAGACATTTGAAAGCTACTTCTCTGGGTATGAGTGATAGAAAGATAGAGTTAGAAGCAAAATACACTGGCAGTAAAAGTCTGATAGAACTGAGTAATGGGTAGCATCATGTTATAATGGAAAGAATACTTAATTTGGGATCATGAGCCTTGAGTTATAGATCAACTTCGTTACCTATAGTAGTTTTTCTTTACTTTTGTTTTGATAGTACTGGGAATAGAACTATTCCTGGCACTGAACTCTAATCCCCAGCCCTTTTTATTTTTTATTTTGGGATAGAATATCACTAAGTTTGCCAGGTTGGACTTGAACTTGCAGCCCTCCTGCCTCAGCCTCCAAAGTGCTGGAATTACAGTCATGTACTATCATGTCCCTTGGCTCCAACTGTGCTTTAAAAGAACTGATTTTGGAGACAAAGATAAATGAATTAAGGTGTACTTGGGGATTAAACCTGGGTTACCAAGAAGACCAGAATTTTTGAAAGAGGAGAGGGTGTGAGATGTTTTAAATAATTGGAGATATTAGCAGATTTATTTATAAAAATTTATTTTGTTTTTTGAGATAGGATCTCACTCTAGGCTGGCCTTCAACTTACTGTGTAGCTCAGGCTAGTCTCAGACTTGCAGTGATCTCTCAGCAGTCCAATTCAGATTCTCTAGTGCTTCATTCGGAGATGTGGGTCACCATACCTGGGTAGTAGATTGATTTAAAACAGGGATTCTCAGCCAATGGTGACTTTTCCCCACTGGAGAGGTTTAGTAACATCTGGAGACCTTTTTGATTATTAGACCTAGGAGAGTGCGTTACTGGTAATTTTGTGTGTTGGAGCTAAAGAGGCTGCTAAAAGCATTCTAAATTGCACGTATGAGTTCTCCATAAGAAGAATTAGTGGTTCAAAATGTTAATAGTGTGAGATTCACAAACCTTAATAAAAAGGAAAATATCTGTTAGATAGGTTAGAACGATGTTTTCTTCCTAATTATTTCCTGTTCCTTTAGAATTCTAACACAAAACATCTCAAAAAGTCTCAAATTTGTTTTCTAGGGCTTTGCCCAAAAATAAGCAAGAAGTATTGAATTTTCACAAAATTAACTTCATAGTAATTGTAGCCTTCAATCCAGCTCCACATTTCTTCCTATTTACTTATTTATTTACATATATACTGTGCTTATGTTTGTGTGTGTGACTTAGACTGAGTATTTCTCCTTTCATCATATCCTAATGGATGTGGTTGTGTACACTTGTAACCCCATCAGGAGGCTGCAGCAGAAAGATAGAACAATATCATTTCAAAAAGCCAGAGATCATATCCTTTTATTCCCCCCCCCCCCAAAGACTCACTGAGTGGCCCAGGGCCTCTTGAGCCCTGGGATTATAGGTACACATCATCATGCCTGGCCAAAACCCATATCCTAACCGCTAAGATAATTTAAGAAAGCATTTTCTCTCCCTCTGTTCCTTCTTCCCTTTCTTCCTCTCTCCTTCTCTCCCTCTCCTCCTTCTCTCCCTTTACCTCCCTCTTTCCCTCCCTCTCCTTCATGTATCTTTAGGTAAAAGATACCCTTGGAGTTCTACAGTATGCTGCCTATGTGGCTGTATGTGATGGTGACCCTTTTTGGAGGAAAAGAAAATATGAAGGAAAAGTCATTCTGTGTGTTTGAACTAGAGAAAAAACGTCCAGTCTCATGGGTAGTATTGTACTTACATAATTTTCTCTCTCTCTCTCTTTCTCTCTCTCTCTCTCTTTTGGCTTTGTTTTTGTTTTACTTTGTTGTTTTGAGACAGGCTCAAGCTATGAAATTCATGCTGGCCTTGAACTCTTTTTGTGGCCCAGATTGGCCTCAGATTTGAGGTGATTCTCCTGCCTCAGCCTCCTAAGTGTTGGGATTACAAGTGTGTGTCACCATTCCTGTTTCTTTTTTCCCTTTTCTGAGATGATCTTTCTAAATCACTAAGTTGTCTACATCTGGGCTTGAATTTTCAATCTTTATGCATTAGCCTCCCAGAGTGCTGGGATTATAAACATGCTGTACCATGCACAGCTCAATTGTGAGATTTTTAAATGACAGACTGATATACAGTGCTATCTATATATTATACAGAGTAGGTGATTAGAACGCTGTATCATTTACATTTTGTATGTGTGTATGTGTGACATGTTCTGAGATAGTTTCACTATATATACCAGGCTGGCCTTGAACTCAGGATGGTCCTCCTGCTTCAGCCTCTTCAGTACTGGGATTATGGGTGTGTTCCACCACCACACCTGGCTATATCTAGGTTTGTAAGTTTGTTTTCAGTATAATGAATTTATGAGGACACGTTTCTTAGAGTATATTCTTTTTTTTTTTTTTTTTTTTTTTTCCTATTCCCAGAGTATATTCCTGTTGTTAAGTGGTACATAACTATTTTCTAATTTATTTCTCAACAACCCTTTAAGGTCGGTTCTATGGTTCCCACTTTACAGACTTGGAGCCAAAGGCATAAAGTAGTTAACTGACTTGCCCCAGGTTATTTGGCTGAGAAGGCATACCGCCAGGATTCAAAGTAGACTGATTCCAGAGTGGTGCTAAGTAAGCTATACTGCCTCTTCAGTCTTATTTTGATATAGCTTATAAATGTTTTGCTGATGAAGTTAGGGTGATTCCCAAGTCATATTTTCTCATTGAGGAGTTTCATTTATTTAAACAGATGCTTGTTGAGTACTTAATGTGGTCCAGACACTTTGTTTTAAATTTTATAATAGCAATAACAATAATATCATTATCCTTATTATGTTATTTTGTCTTTTCCAATTTCTTTCATTTTATTTTTAAGATGGTTTCAGTTCTCAGGACAGAATGATACAAAGGTACCACTGGGGCCATATTTATGTGTTCTTCTAAAATCACTGCCTCAGGGGCCTGGCGGGATGGCTCAGTGGTCTAAAGCGCCTGCATGGGAAGACTTGGGTGGCTTCAGGGACCACGGTTCAATCCCCGGCACCACATGCTGCGCCAACCCTACCCTCGGGGCGGGCTGAGCCAGCCATAAAAATGAGTGAATAAACAAACAAAGGTTCTGAAACAAGAAATAAATAAATAAATAAAATTTTAAAATCACTGCCTCAGCCTCCCAAAAAGGAATGCAAATCAGGGAAAATACAGCGAGTCTAATTAAACAAGAAAAATCATCAATGACAATGGTACTCTGTTCCTCAGAGCAGTACTAATGCAAATTCAACCATTTTAAACCAGTAAACCAGTCATTGCATTCTTAGTAAAGTGATGTTACACTCCCTATAAAGTACATGAAAATGTAAACCAGTTTGCCTCCTTTAGAGACAATGCAGTACGGAAGAAATTGGTTTTCTTAAGCTTCTCCTTCTGAGTTTTCCATGCTTTAGGGAAAGATCTAAAGGGTGTTCAGGGTCTCACTACTAGATCAGACTTGTAGTGATCCACCTGCTTAGCCTCCCAGTGGGAGCCCAGGGATTCCCCCTCCCATGCCTCCTTGCAGGTGCTTTAATCTACAGAGCTAGCCAGCCCTCTCTGTGCTTTATGGTACTTAAGAGTCGCAATAATCAAGCATCTCATAACGAAAGATAAAAGTGAAAAAGAAGATATAAAGATATGTGATTACAGGTGCTGCCATACTTGGCCAAATTTCTCAGTATTGTGGTTTTAGATATTTTAATACTGTGGTGAATATTTTGAAGAAGTGATAAGGGTAATGAGATATTTATATGATGGGATACCTCATTAAGATTGGTAATCAATGAAAGGTGTCCTGAGAAAATGGCATTTTGTAATGAGACTTAAAAGTGATGTTCATCATGTTCAAGGGTTTAAAGAACCAGATTAGGATTAAGAGAGCTCAACTCAAATTACAGGACCAGCTAATACAAAGCCCCCAAGGGGTGAGTGAGAAACTATTACTAAGCACTTTACTGTGTATCAGACATCATGCAAGACTTTCAGGATAGGCAGTGATGGTGAACCTTTTAGAGCTTTCACTGATAACAAACAGCCTATTGTGGCAGATATGCCATAGATTTGCCACCTCTAGGATTGAGTAATGAACAAACCAGCTTCCAGTCTGGTTTGAAAGTCAGACATTAAATACTAATAGTCATAATTATGGTTTTCAAAGGGCCACAAAGATAAATACAACCTGCAGTGAGTATAATATGTTGATCTAATCTAAATTTCAAAAGTGGGTTATGGGCTGGGGAAATAGCTCAGTGGAATAAGGGCTTGCCTAGCAAGCTCAAGGTCCCAAGTTTGATCCCTGGTATCACCAAAAATAAATACATAAATAAGTAAGTGGGTTGAGGCATCAGATAACATATTTACTAAGGAAGCTTTTAAAACTGAGGTCATACTGTTAAAAGGTAACCAACAAAGAGGAAAAGTGATTAGGATATTTAAAAACCCCAAAGTTGGAAAGAACTTGACACTTTTGAGAGACTTGTTTAGCAGCCAAACACAAAAAGGCAGTGTAACTATAGAATCCTGAATAGAGAAAGGGAGGATCTTGATCAGGTAGTTAGGGATCAGGTCAAATAGGACATTATCCTGAAAGTAGGGGAAGGCAGAAACTTGAAGGAGTAATGTTTGGACCAATATCAGGGGCTGAATTGTGGAGATACGGACAGGAGTAAATTTGGGAAAACCAGTAGTTCTGGTAAGATGTGATGTGGATTATTGGTAAGAGAGGTGATATTAGTAGTTCTGATAAGGTCTGATACAGTATATTGGTAAGAGAGGTGACAGTAGAATTAGGAAGTAGTTAGAAAAACATTTGCAAAATAAGGCTTGTAAGAGTTTGGTTAATTAGATGTGTTGATGTTGCATGCGAAGGAAGTACATAGAAGCATGACTCCTAACTTTTCCTCACATGTGAGGTGTTTTGTTTTTATTTTTTTGTGGTACTGGGGATCGAAACAAGTTTTCCTCATATGTGGCTTATTGTATAATTGTTTTATTGCAGTAGGGCACAATCAAGGAAGATCTAGTTTGGAGATTGAGCAGAGTACATTCAGTATGGAGGAAGTTTGGACATGTAGAGTATGAAGTGCCTGTAAAACATAGTGTAACTGTTGAGTGTATAACATTTGATTCCACACCTCAGGAAAGGCTTGTGGACATATGATTGAATCCTCGTATATATTTGGCAGTTGAAGTAGGGTAGACCTGGAATGGCCTGCAAAGCAAGTGAGAGGGGAGGGGATAGAGAAGTATGAGGAGAATTAGGAGAGTGGTGTCATGGAAGCCAATAGACTTGACTACTGCTGCATGGCAAACACAGTTCTAAGCATTTATATGTTTTTATTGAATGTATGCAACCTTATGAAATAGGTGCTTTTATTTTATAGAAGAAAAAGACACAAAAGGGCAGTTTAACTTACATTACTAGGTAATAACTGGACAGTTAGTTGTTGGACTTATGCCATCTTGTTCCAATTGGGGTTTGCTCAGTTTGATGTTTATTTTTTATTTTTTGTTCCTAGAGGGTTTCACTATGTAATCAAGGTGAACAACATTCTTGGGCACAGCCCTTTTGCTGTTCTGTTTTGTTTTGTTTTTTGTCTTTGTCTTTTTGAGACAGGGTCTCTATGCAGTTCAGGATGCCCTTGAGTTCACTTTTGTAGCCCAGGCTGGTCTCAAACTCACACCAATCCTCCTGCCTCAGCCTTCCAAGTACTGGGATTACAGGCATGTGCTACCATGCCTGGCTTTTCTGATGTTTTTTTATTTCAAGACAGGATCTTTTAAAATCATTAAGTGGGGCCAGGGAGATAGCTCAGTAGAATAAGCACTTGCCTGGCAGGCGTAGGGTCCTGAGTTCGATCACTGGTACCACCAAAAAAAAAGGAAAGAAAAAAATCTTAAAATTAATCTGGGCAACTAGGCTTACATCTATGTCTCCCCCACCCCCTCTCTTTGAGATGAAGTATTCATCTCAAAGTATTAGTATAATGAGATGAAGTATTAGTATACAGCTGTAGGCTATTTATTTATTTATTTATTTGGTGGTACTGGGATTGAACTCAGGTTCTTGTGCTTGCCAGGCAAGCACTTATTCCACTGAGCTGTCTCCCAAACCCTCTATGTATTTTCTTAATAAGCTCTTAATTATCCTCCAAGATCCCCAGATGTCACTTTTCTCTTGAACACTTCCTAGGCACTTCCCTAGGCACTTAGTGCCAGTAACTTTTTTTTTTTTTTTTCCCTTTTTGAGACAGGGTCTCACTATGTAGTTGAGGCTGGCCTTGAGCTCACTTTTGTAGCCCAGGCTGGTCTCGAACTCACACCAATCCTCCTGCCTCAGCCTCCTGAGTGCTGGGATTACAGGCGTGAGCCACCATGCCCGGCTAGTGCCAGTAACTTTTTACTTGAATTATTTGATTTTTTTTTTTTTTACTCAGCACTAGAAGATGAACTAACCTTCTGACCTACTGATCTTCCCCTCTTTCTTTCCTCTCCCCTTCCCCTCCTCCTTTCTTTTTCTCTTCTGTCTGTCCCTGGGATTGAACTGAGGGCCATTGCACAGAACTACATATCTAGGCCTTTTAAGAATTACCTTTAAATTTTGAAACAAGGTCTCATTAGGTCCCTAAGTTACCCAGACCAAGGCCAATTTGAGACCCTCCTATCTTAGTTTCCTAGAGTGCTAGGATTATAGATGTGTGCTACTGCACCTGGTTTAAGAGTAGACCTCTTTTTAAGGCAAAAGCTTCTTCTTCTTCTTCTTCTTATTATTATTATTATTATTAAGGATTAAACCCAGGCCTTCTCACTAGCCACATCCCCATCCCTACCTCTCCTCTGCCTTTGAAATTTTAAAAGTCAAAATTTGTGCAGCCTGAGCTTAAGTTTTTTATATTCTTGCCTCAGCCTCTCATGTACTACTACCATGCCCATCTTCTTTAATGTAAGGCTACTTTCCCAAAGCAAATTTTGTGTATTACACATTTATGTCTATCTGTCTGTTGATCTGTCTGTATCTAGCATATCTGTGGTGAGTGCTTAAGGGAAGGAAAAGGTAATTACTGGCCTTTGTTAGGCAGGCTGAAATAAATAAAAAGGCAGCATAAAAGTATTAAAAAATAAAAGTTGCTTTTGCATTAATAGCTACATAGTATATATACTTACTTGCCTCCTAAACCATGTTTCTTGGCAGTAAAGTTTGCTTCAACTTGGGATATACACTTAAAAACATGTTATTATTAGTGTTCATATACTTCCTATAGAGGTGTTGTACATTTCACCGGTGGAAACAATAGCAAGTCAGTAATGTAACATGCGTATTTTATTCTTGGTGTTGTGCTAAATGCCTTATATGTAGTATACTCCACCATTGTTGCTTTGACTTAACAATTTGACTTAGTACCTTGAGTGTAAGCTATTCTTTTTCTTTTTTTTTTTTTTTTAAGTATTTTTAAGGTCTTGCTACACAGTTTATACTCTAGTGATCCTCCTGTTTTCAGCCTCCCCAGCATTGGGATTACAGATGTGTGCAACCACACCCAGTCTCAGTGACCCACTTAGCATACATGGGGGCAGGGCCAGAGGCACATGTAGTGTTGGTGATCTAACCCTGGTCCCTGCTCTTGCCTAAGCAGGCACTTAGTCCACTGAGCTATATCATTGGCCTGAAGTCATTCTTTCCAATGAAAGGTATCTTTCAGAACTACAGTTGGTTAAAACTTACATAATGATGTTGTCTAGTGGAATACTTTTCTTTAGTCTTTCCTTATGTGAAAGTTACTGCTTCCTTCTGGCCTCTTTAATTATTGTAACTGACATTCTCCATACCTTGATTAGTTTTTTTTTCTTTTTTTTTTTTTTAACTTTATTTATTTATGTTATGGCCAGCTCAGCCTGCCCTGGGGATGGGGCTGGCACAACATATGGTGCCAGGGATCAAATCTGGATCCCTGTGGTTGCCTAAGCAGGTGCTTTAGACCACTGAGCTATCTTGTTGGCCCCCACCTTTACTAGTTATTAACAAAAATAATTGTTACAGGTGCAGAAATTTATTTCTTTTTTGGGTTTTTTTGCTCATTCATTTATTCACCAACACTGTCACATGTCCTATTGATATTTAATGAATGTGCTCATTACACAAAAGTCATATTATACCTTGATTAGTCTGGTAAGAAAAAGCTATATAAAGAAATTCTATGACAAATGACATTTAGGTGGTACAAAGTACAGAGGTAAGAAAAAGAGGAGAGTGACTAAGTATATCTAGAAAGTCTTCATAAGGAAATAACTATTCATTTGGTACTAGAACACTGATGGTGTTTAGTCAGGTTGTTTGCAGGTGAGGAAACAAATTTCAAGGAGAGGAACCAGCATGTTTAAAAGCAAGGGTGAAATAGTACAGTATTACAAGTTCAAAATAACATTGTCTAATATCAGTGTTAGTGGCACCTAAGAACAGAAGTGGATCTAAAGTACAGAAGAAGTCTGAGTCACATAATTTGTACCTTATTTTTTTTCTTTGTGGTACCAGAGATTGAACTCGGGACTTTGTGCTTTCCAAGCAGGTGCTTATGCTGATGAACTATCTTCCCAGCCCTTGTTTGTACGTTACTTGATGGGCGGTAGAAATACATTAGAAGTATGAATTGTTTTAGAAAGATTATGACAGCCAGGCATGGTGGCGCATGCCTGTAATCTGTCTCAGCACTGGGAGGCTGAGGTTAGAGAATCGTTGTGAGTTTGAGACCAACTTGGACTACAAAGTGAGCTCAAGGCCAGCCTGAACTGCATAGTGAAAAACCCTGTCTCAAAAAAAAAAAAAAAGAAAAAAAAGATTATGGAAATATTTGGAGAGGGAAGAATTCCAGAGGTCAGTCTTGGAGGAATGAATTTATTGTAACACTAGAAGAAATGATAACTAAAAATTTTGGCACTGGGTACGTATGGAGTAATAATTGAATCAAGAGGCATTTTGGAATAGAACTGATGGTTTTGGGAGAGCCTGTTAAATGATTTTGGATTGGAAGATGCTTGCTATGTTCTTGAGTTCCTCGTTAGTAGGCATTGTCACTAATTGAGAGAGAATACTATGATTTATACAAAGTTAGAATGTATTTTTTTATCTTAACCATTTTATCTCTAATAGAACTTTTTTTTTCCCCCAGAACTGGGGATTGAACTCAGGACCTTGCACTTGCCAGGCAGGCACTTGTGCCCCTGAGCTGTCTCCCTGGCCCCTCTAATAGAATATTTATTTGCATATTTTTGAGACCAGTTCTTATGTTGCCCAAGATGATCTTGAACTTGTAGGCAAGTAGTTAAGAATGTAGTCATATATAGTAGACACCTGGGTAGTCTAGTAGAATATTTAATTCATCAATTGTTTACAGAGACTGCTTTATGAAAAACTCATACCAGATATTTAGGGCTAATATCATGAAGCACCAACATAGATTTGGATAATTTTTGATTTGTTAGAACTAGTCCAGGGCTAGGTATGGTGGTGCATGCCTATAATCCCAGCACTCGTGGGCTGAAGCAGGAGGATTGTTAATGACCACATACCTCAAGGCCAGCCTGCACTATATAGTGAGATGCTGTCTCCAAAATAATTTTATAGGGGCCCGGCAGGATGGCTCAGTGGTCTAAAGCTCCTGCTTAGGAAAGCTTGGGCGGCTGCAATAAGCAAAGTTCTGAAACAAGAAAAAAATAAAATAAAATAATTCTTTAAAAAAATAATTTTATAAGTGTATTACTTCTTAGCCAGGCAGGATACACAGGATTATACACCTGTAATCCCAGAACTTTGGGAGGCAGGGGCAGGAGGTTTCACTGTACAATTCCAGGTAAGTCTGGGAAACTTTCTGATCTAGGAAGGCCCTGTATGAAAATTTTACAAATTTAAAAGGGCTAGCTAGGTAGGGGTGGGGGAGATAGCTCAGTGGTCTAAGTGCCTGCCTGGAAAGCACAAGGCCTTGAATTTAATCCCTGGTACCTTAAAAAAAAAAAAAAAAAAAAAAAGTGCCTGCCTGGCAAGCACAAGGTCCTGAGTTTTATCCCCAATACCACATAGCTTGCATGGCCAGCTATGTGCATGGCCACTGAAACTGGACATGGTGGTAAATGCCTGTAATCCCAGCCCAGGAGGATGACTATGAGTCCAAGCTGCATATTGAGACCTTGTACCAAATAAATAATAAGTAAGCTAAATAATAATAATAATAATAATAATAATAATAAAACTATTTTTATAATTAATTAATTAAATGGACTAGGAGTGTAGCCTGAAAAAAATAAGTAAAGCTGGATCTCATAGCTTCAATGCCAAGGCTTTACATTCATTCTCCATTATCAAGGTGCTCTTTCACTTGGCTTATGAGTTCTCACTCTATTCCCATGTTTGGAGTATCACCACATGTTGTCTTCTGCATCAATAACAATATTAACAGCTGTCTCAAACATATGGGGGATACAGATATCTAAAGATGTATTTGCTTCCATCCTTCCATCCAGTGATACTTAGCACAGGCTGGCCTTAAACCTCCCACCTAAGCCTTTTATCTGGTGGCATTACTACAGATAACACATCATTATGCCTGATTCTTGTTCCACACAATTATTTCAGATTTTGCATTTTAAAAATTCTGTTGAGAAGCCTTGTTAAAAGCTTTTGTAATTGTAAATAAATTATGTCTTTAATTTCTTTTATAGAATCCACATGGCCATTGTAATTAGCACATTCAGGAAAGCCTATTGATATTTTTGCCCAAGTGAAGTTGGAACTTTGAAGCACTCACAGCACCTATGAGTGATAAAACTCGATTAGATAAAAAAAGAATGAATAGTACAGTGTTGTTTTTGTTTCCTCTCCTTGCTTTCCTTCTTACTTGAACATTTGCTTCCATTTCCCAATATCTATTATACATTTTGGTCCTTACTTACGCTGTTGGTTTCTCACACCAGAGAAACAATGTGGTATTTAAATATGTGTACCCAATATATTTCACTTAAGAGCATCTCACTTAAGAGCTTATCTCAAGCTTACCCATTTAGATGGAAGCTTTTTTTATTTTATTTTATTTTATTTTTTTGTCTTTCTGATATAGGGTCTTGCTGTGCAGTTCAGGTTGGCCTTGAGCTCACTTTTATAGCCCAGGCTGGTCTTGAACTCACATTGATCCTCCTGCCTCAGCCTCCCAAGTGTTAGGATTACAGGCATGTGCCCACTACTCCTGGTCTTGGCTAGAAATGTCTGAAGCTTGTCCTTTTTATAGCATTGTAGCATTCCATTTTATAAAGAAAACCACCTCTTCATTCATTGGTTGATTGGCATTTTGGATGTTTCCAACATTTAGCTGTTATAAATTGTGCCACTGTTGACATGTGTGTGCATATATCACTATGGCATACTTTTTTTTTCTTTCTTTTTGATGTATTTGGTACTGGGTCTCGCTACGCAGCTCAAACTTATAGTGATCCTCCTGTTTTCAGCCTTCCCAGCTTGGGATTACAGGTGTGTGCTACCACGCTTGGTCTTAGTGGCTGGCTCAGCATGCCTGGAGGCGGAGCCAATGTGGCATGTGGTGCTGGGGATGGAACTCTGGTCCTGGCACTTGCATAAGCAGGTGCTTAGTCCACTGAGTTATCTTGGCAGCCTTTGGCATGACACTTGATTTTTTATGAAACATACCAAGAAGGGAAACAACTGAGTGGAATAGGACCTCTAGTTTTAGTTCCTTGAGCAATCTCTACACCAATTTCCACAGTGGTTGTACCACTTTATACTTTAATAATGAAGTAGAGTTCCTTTTCCCCCAGATCCTGCCAACATTTGTTATTTGTTGACTTCTTGGTAATAGCTATTCTTTCTGGAGTAAGATGAAATCTCAGCATTATTTTTTTCTTTTTTTAAGAAAAATTTTTTAATTTTTATTTTATTTATTATTTTTTTTTTTTATTCTTGTTTCAGAACCTTTGTTTGTTTATTCACTCATTTTTATGACCGGCTCAGCCCACCCCGAGGTCAGGGCCGGCGCAGCATGTGGTGCCGGGGATCGAACTGCGGTCCCTGAAGCCGCCCAAGCTTCCCCAAGCAGGCGCTTTAGAATACTGAGCCATCCCGCCGGGCCCAATCTCAGCATTATTTTAATTTGCATCTTTGAATGACAAGTGATGTTGATAATTTTTTCATGTGTTTGGCATTTCTACTTTATCTGAGATGTGTCTATTTCTGATGCCCATTTTTTGATGGGGTTCTTTAATTGGGGAAGGATCTATTTTCAATTCTAAGGGCCAGCCAGATAGCTCAGTGGATTAAAACACCTGATTAGGCAGATGCAGGGACCGGTGTTCCATCCCTGGTATGCCATGCCAATCCCACCCCTGGGGCACACTGAACTAGTGATTGAGACTGGGCATGGTGGTGGGAGCCTGTAATCCTAGCACTTGGGAGGCTGAAAACAAGAGGATCAGTATGAGCCTGATCTGTGTATCGAGACCCTGTAGACCTTGTACTAAGTACATTAGAAAAAAATTTTTGTGACATATTTCAGTTCTTTACATATTTCACATACATATATATGCATATGTGTGTGTATATTATCTGAAGGACAAATACTAATTGCTGAGCTATATATCCTTGGCCCCTAGATTGAGATTTTGTTCATAAAATCATTGCCTGTACCACTCTACATATTCTTCTAGCAGATTTAATGTTCCTGTTTTAATATTTATTTATTTATTTATTTATTTATTTATTTATTTATTTTTGCATTTAGTACAAGGTCTGCAGGGTCTCACTGCACATATCAGACTCATAGGGATTCTCCTGTTTTCAACCTCCCAAGTGCTGGGATTACAGGCCTGTGCCACCATGGCTAGTTTCAGTCACCATGCCCAGTCTCAGCCACGCCTGATCCCTGGTGAGGCTGGCACTGCCCATTAAGGATCAAACTCCCCCCACTGCTGCACTCTGCTAAAGTAGGCGCTTTTTAGTCCGCTGATCTGTCTAGCCAGCCCTATTGTTTTAATACTTAGATCTTTGATCCATTTCAGTTTTAGTTTAGTGCATGGTGAAAGATACGGTTCTAGTTTTAACCTTTAGTGTGTGGAAAGCCAGTTTTTCCAGTACCATTTATTAGAGGCTGTCTTTCTTCCAGTGAAGGTGTTTGGCTCCTTTGTCAAAGATAAGGTGGTTGAGTGTGTTTGGGGTTGTTTCTGTATCTTTTAATCTGTTCCATTCACCTTGGGTCTATTATTTTATCACATTAGCTTTGTAGTATAATTCCAAGTCAGGGATTGTGATGTCACCAGCCTTACCTTTGTTGCCCAGAATTGTTTGTGCTGTGCTGTGCTGTGCTGTGCTGTGTGCAATCCTATGCTAGCCTGTGCTATCCTATGCCACCCTATGCTACCCTGTGCTACCCTATGCTACGCTATTCAGGTCTCTTCTGGTTCCAAATGAATTTTAGGATTATTTTCTTTAATTCTGTGAGATATGCTGTTGGTATATTGATTGGGATTCCATTAAATTCTGTGTAACAATTTTAGAAGTATGACCATTTTCATTATATTGGCTCTTCCTATCCAAAGAGCAAAGGATGTGGTTTTTTTTTTGGTCTTTTTGAGACAGGGTCTCATTATGCAGTTAAGGCTGGCCTTGAGCTCACTTTTGTAGCCCAGGCTGGTCTTGAACTCACACCGATCTTCCTGCCTCAGCCTCCCAAGTGCAGGGATTACAGGCATGTGCCACCACACCCTGCAAGGATGTGTTTTCTGATACTCTGTTTGCTCTCCTTTTTCAGAGTACTAGTTTTCAATGTAAAGGTCTTTTGCTTTATTTTTTGAATTGATTGCTAGGTATTTCAGTTTTTTGGAATGCTATTGTGTTTTTTTTGTTTTTTATTTTAAGGAGGGAAAAAAAGAACAAGTAGCAAGAACAAAGATAAAACAATATAAGACTACAAATGGTACAGAATTTCAGAACAAGAATGGGAAATTAACAGTGATTATCACTGTTATTGTCAAATTTTTTGCTCTACCAGCTGTAGATATGCAAAGTTGATTAAACATTCACTCTTCCTTTCAATAAACAATCTTTTCTCTTGTCCTTTTTGCTTTTTATTTTTTAAATTTAAAGAGAGTATTAAAAAGTATAATAATAAGACATTAAAGCCAGCGTGTGTGTGTGTGTGTGTATGTGTGTGTATTTCTTTTTTTTTTTTAATGGCCAGCTCAACCTGCCCTGGGAGTGGAACTGGTGCAGCATGTGGTGCCAGGGATTGAACCATGGCCCCTGTGGTTGCCTAAGCTTTCCTAAGCAGGTGCTTTAGAGCACTGAACCATCTCTCTGGCTCCAAAGCAAGTATATATTTAAAAGAGCAAGATGAAAGGTATGGTTGTTCTATTGCACGTTGATGTCTTAAAGGTAGTTGTTCCAATTAAAAATACTAGCATACAGATCAGGTTCTTACACTGAAAATGCAATAAAACTGCAGGGAAACAATCCGATATTTACACATGTTGGTCTGATTTATTTCACTTACAAGTACAGCCTCTAGTTGCATCCATTTACCTATAAAGGGCTCAAGTTTATCCATCTTGATAGCTGAGTGATACTCTGTTGTATAAAAATGTCACATTTTTTATCCATTCCTCATGTGATGATGGGCATTTGTATTTTTTTCAAGGTTTAGTTATGACAGATTGTGCTTCTGTACCCTTGGGTGCACTTTCGTTTGTCTTTTTGAGGCAAGGTCTTGCTGTGCAGTTCAGACTGGCCTTGAGCTCACTCATACCATCGTATCCAGCTTTGGGATGCTATTGTGAATGATATGGTTTTCCTAATTTCTCTCTCAGTGAGTTTGTGGGGTTTTTCTGGTTTTTGTTTTTGTTTTTTTAATTTTTTTTCTTGTTTCAGAACTTTTGTTTGTTTGTTTATTTATTTTTTATGGCCGGCTCAGCCTGCCCTGAGGGCAGGGCTGGCGCAGCATGTGGTGCCAGGGATCGAACTGCAGTCCCTGCAGGCGCCTAAACTTTCCCAAGCAGGCACTTTAGACCACTGACCCATCCTGCTGCGCCCCTCTCAGTGAGTTTGTTATTAGTGTATTGGGATGCTTTTCATTTTTGAGTGTTGACTTTGTATCCAGCTAAGCTTTTGAATTTGGTTTTTGAATCTAGAAGTCTTGTTGGAGTTTGGGGATTGGCTGTATAGAGTCTCATGTCATCCACAAATAATGATAATTTCTTGTCATGTTTTAGAGTGAAAGCTTTCAGGTTTAGTATGATATTGGCTGTTTGTCATATCAGATTGAAATAAGGACTATTATAATTTTGTGTATTTTTCTTTTCAATCATGAATGGGTGCTGGACTTTTCAGAAGCTTTTTCTGTATCTGTTGAGATGATCATACGATTTTTGTCTTGGCTGTTAATATGGTGTATTACATTTATTAATTTGCATATGTTGAACGATCCCTGCATCACAGAGGTGAATCTCACTTGGTCATGGTATATAATTTTCTTGATGTGGTTACTACATTTTCTTTGCCAGTATCTTATTGAAGAGTTTTATATGAGTGTTCATTGGGAAGATTAGCCTGTAGTTCTCTTTTGGTTGGATCCTTCTGTTTTTTCTATCAGGATAATGCTTGCTTCCAGGGATGAATTTGGGAGTTTTGCTTCCCTTTCAATTTCATTAAAGAGTTTGAGAAGTGGCATTAGGTCTTCTCTAAATTTCTTGTAGAATTCTGCAGTGAATCCATCAGGGGATGGGCTTTTCTTGGTTAGTAGGTTTGTTTTGCTTTGTTTTGTTTTGAGATGGCATCTCACTTGTAGTTTAGGCTGGCTCTGAGCTCTGAATGTAGTCCCAATTGGTCCTGAACTCATGGTAATCCTCTTGCCTTAGCCTCCCAAGTGCAGAGACTACAGAATGTACCATTACACACACCCACCTCTTGGTAGGTTTTGTGTTACATTTTCAGTTTTATTGACTGATACTGGTTTATTTAGAATTTTTGCGTCTCGATTAAACTTTAGTAATTCATATGTATCTAGGAATTTTTTTTTTCATCTTATTGGAGTACAGGCTCTTGATTTTCTGGAATTCTTCAGGGTCTGTTATGATTTCACTCTTTTCATTCCTAATTGCATGGTTTTGAGACTTTGTTTTTTTGGGTAAGTTTGGCTAAGAGTTTGTCAGTTTTATTTGATCTTTCAAACATTTCGATTCATTGTGTTTTGTTGTTGTTTTTGTCTTCATTACATTGATTTCTGCTCTGATCTCAATAATTATTTTCTTTGTCTGAGCTTTGGGTTTGACATACTCTATTTTAACAGCTCTAAGTTCAACCTTGTTTATTTGAACTTGCTCTTTTTCTCACGTGGGACTTCACCACTGTAAATTCCCCTAATAGGACTGCTTTTATTTCATCCCATAAATTCCAGTATGTTGTATTTTGGCATTATTATTTAATTGTAGAAGCAGTCTGATTTCTTCTTTAGTTTTAATGTGACTCATTGGTTGTTCAAGAGGGTATTAATTTCCTCATGTTTATGAAGTTCTTTTTTTTTTTTTTTTTTTTTTTGGTGGAATTGGGGTTCAAACTCACGACCTTGCACTTGCCCAGCAGGCACTTGTGCCTCGGAGCCATCTCCCCAGCTCCCTTTATGAAGTTCTTGTGACTTCTTTTACCATTGATTGCCAGTTTCATTTCACTATGATTATTAATATGCTTGTGATCATTTCAATTCTTTTGCATTTACTTAAGCATGTTGCATGAACTAGTATGTAGCCTTTCTTGGAGAATGTTCCATGTCTGTTTGAGAAAAAAGCACATTCTGATGTTGTGGGCTGGAACACTGTAACACTGTAAACATCTACTAAATCCATTTGTTCAAAAGTTTCATTCAGTTCTGATACTTCTTTTTTTTTTTTTTGTCTTTTTGAGACAGGGTCTCGCTGTACAGTTCAGGCTGGCCTTGAGCTCAGTTTTGTAGCCCAGGCTGGTCTTGAACTCTCACCAATCCTCCTGCCTCAGCCTCCC
>PVJA010011503.1:0-16316 GCA_004027025.1 Myocastor coypus
CCATCTCCCTCCCCCTCTCCCTCCCCCTTCCCCTGTCCTCTTCTCTCTCCCTCTCCCTCTCTCTCTCAATTTCTATAATTTTAATTTCTTTATGATTATGTTATTTCTTTAATCAAAAAAGATCTCTTTTTGATTGAAGAGACAGAAAGAGGATATAATTGTATTTAATGGAAAGAATGCCAGAAATGGGATCCTAACAGGCTTAGCTGTTCCTTCTTTCTTTAAAATTGTCTGGCAGGGAAGGAAGAGCAGTGAAGGAGATCAACCCAGAGTACTTATTTGGGAAATTCAATTAAAATCAGGAGCTGCCCTAACAGAACTTGAAAATAAGATTTCATAGCACCATGTTGACTGAAGTGCTGGGCTGCAAAGTTCTATTCCCGCTCGAAAGTGACCAAATGTAATTTGTCTCTCTGTATGACTTCCAGCTTCTCATAGTTTGATTCCATTTGACAATCTAATAAAAGAGACAGCAGTTGTCATCATTTCAGTCACTTGGTCCTTGTGAGTACTTGTCTCCCACAGATTTTATTTTTTCTGCAGTGAGCAAAAGAAGTGGTAAATTATTTAGAATTCACACACAATGATTATTTCAATTTCTCTACACCTCAATCCTGCCACATGTAAAGTAAACAGTATCACCCATGTAATTACAGCCATGGAATCTTAAAAGAAGAGACAAAGGTAACAGAGTTTGGGCCAGATCCCACAGAAAATTGACTGAATAGGACGAAGAATGCCTAAGGATCTGTATCCCATCTGGTCAGCCACAAGTAATGTTTATTAGGCCCAAGAGAAAGAATGTCCCTCCTAACTCCTCCTAAACTAAGACGAACAAAGCTTTCAAATCTGTTTTAATGCTAACAAAAGCCTCTGGCACTTGAGGTTACAACAGTGTTAATTTTGTTTGGCAATGTTAAATTTAAGAATTTACTGTACTTTTTTAACTGAAAAGGTGTAATTTTTCATTTTAAATGTGTTTCTTTCCTGGAGTACACAATCTAATTTATCCATCCCACCTAGCAGAATGCTTTATTATTACCACATCACTCTTATGTCACCCTTATTGACCTATGTACAAGGGAAGTGGCTGTAGAACCCCTATACTGAACATATGATCAATGGATGTAACAAATACATACAAAATTAACTTATTATTATAATTATAAACTGGGTATGGTGGTATATTCTTGTAATCCTAGAACTTGAGAGGCTAAGGCAGGAAGACCATAAATTCATGGCCAATCTGGACTATAATGAGAATCTATCTCAAAAAAGAGAAATTGATTCCATCTAATTACATACTTTGAAAATATGTAAAGTAAAATTTGACATTACTAAAAGAATTGTATGAATCTTCCTTTGTGGCAGTAAATTTTAATTCTTCCAGTAACTGGTACAATTGAACAGACAAAAAAAATTTCACAAAGCCAGGGATTTAGCTCAGTGGTTCAGTGCCTGCCTGTCAAGCATGAGGTCCTGAGTTGAATTTCTCATACCAAAAACAACAGCAACAATAATAATAATGATAATAATAATAATATTAATAATAAAGCTTTTGAAGAACTGCAAAATTAACAAAGTTGACCTGGTCGATATTTGTCCTCATTCTGGGCCATAAAATCTCAACAGATTTCAAAGAAAGAATACAAAGATCATAATGTCTAATTATAGTATTTCTCACTTAGCAATCAACAACAAAAAGATAAGTAAAAGGATTTAGAAGTTTTTCTGAAAAAAATAAGCCCATGCATTAAGCAAGCACAATGAAAATTGCAAAATTTTTAAAACTAAAACTACAAAATATTGCAACATGTCAAAACTTGTTGGGCCGGCAAAATAGCCCAGTGGTCTAAAGTGCCTCCTTATTCAACCACAGGGAACCGCAGTTCAATCCCAGGCACCACATGCTGTACCAGCCCCAACCCGTCAAAAAGACAAAAAAAAAGTAATAATAAAATAAAACAAAATAAAAATAAAAACAAAAAGTGATAACAATTATGGCTGGGCGTGTTGATGAATGCTTGTAATCCCAGGACTTAGGAGGCTGAGGCAGGAGGATCGGTGTGAGTTCGAGACCAGCCTGGGCTACAAAAGTGAGCTCATGGCCAGCCTGAACTACATAGTGAGACCCTGTCTCAAAAAGACAAAAAATAAAAGCAACTTGTCATTTAACTATAGCAATAGATAGCAAAATGTATTGGACTTTAATTCAAATAATGTCTCAAAATAAATGAATTATACATTGAGTTCAAATCAGAAAAAGAACAAAAGCAAAAAGCCTAAAGAAAATATAACATGAAACAATTTTTTTAAAAAGGAAAAATGAAAAACAGACATATAACATGATCAACAAATCCCAAATGTCTTCCCATAAAACTTATATACTACTGGTGAGATTAGTTTAAAAAAATAACCTATATCAGGAATGAAAAGAACATTTTAAAAGTATCTGCCATTTTTATAGTTAACAGCATATTAACAATTATAAATCAATACTTTTCAAAATTAGACCAAATAGTCACTGCCTAGAAAAACATAAACTATCAACACAGACTAAAACAATCTATATTATAACATCCTATAACTCAGTGATTTACCAAATTTTCTGTTCAAAGAGATTGTAGAGGTACAGAGGAAAGGGACTGAAGACACATACTGTGCCTAAGGGGAGTCATTTAGAGAGAAAACATTCTCTCAGCCTTTCACAGAGAGCAAACTGGTCAACTAATGGCCGTGACTCATCCAGATGGCTGACACCAACAACAGTCCTACAATGCACTGTACATGGTTTCAAAGAAATCCTAAGGGGATTTGACTGACCTTGAGAGATACAAAAGTTACATGCTTTACTCTACAGACGGTGCTTAAACTTGCCCTTAACCACCCAGCAGAAAAGTTAAACCACAATGCATAAAATGGAAAGCTAGATTAGAATGCTGAGCTATAAGAGGCTTAAATCAATAGCTTTCAACATTGCCAGATTTACCAATAACCTACTGCAATTATTAAACATTGGATTATGTATACAACCATTTTCTCTTAGTTTAATTAGAAGAAATTTTGTTGTATCAATAATGCTTTAAAAATTATAACACCTACACACAAAATCAAAAGCTGAATCTCATATAAGTGAGTTTCTCAACACCGCAGGGAAACCTCCTGAAATGGTGTGTGCTACACCAGAACAGATCTATATTCAAGACTCTCTTCTTCTGACAGTTCTCTAAAAAGCAATACATAAAATTAGCTAAAGGTTCTTTATTGACATTAAATATATTTGCTGTCCTTCTTTAATGATAGGATCTACTGAATATCCCTAAAGTATAAGTCTGACATTTAAAATGCTCCAAACTCCCAATATGCTTTTTCCAGTCCTGAGGATTCAACCCAGGGCCCTTGTTATTAGTATTATTTTGATACAGAGTCTTTTCAGATTTCTAAGTTTCCTATGTTAGTGGTGGTGAACTTATGGAACATGTGCCATAGCAGTCTGTTAGGACTGAAAGGTCTAAAAGTTTCACCATCACTGTTTGCTCTAGAGTTGTACTACCAAATTTCTAATCTGAGCTCCACCCCACTAGTCATGTGACTCTGGGCAAGCTCTGTGCACTACCTTTTCTAACCCTCATGAGGACTAAATGAATTAATATGCATAAAGCACATAGAATCATAACTAAGGCATAACTAAGGGCTAAGTGGCAGCTGTTATAATTACTATGTGGACTTTAAAAACATCCCCAGGGTAAAGAATAGAGTCAGGGAGCCACGTGTCACAGGAACCAGTGAACCTCACCTATGTTTTCCTGAAAACTGGGCACTGAATCCAAATCGAGCTTACAGCTCATTATGTACACACACTGCAGAGTAATTAGCACAAGAACACACCCGTTCTCTGGAGATTTCTGTCTCATCTCACCAAGTCTTTAAACTGGCAACACAAGTTAACAACTTTAAGCTTCTTCTGAGGACAAAATCCAGTTTCTGTTGACTATACTAAAGCAAAAAGAGGTTCATTTTAGAGCCCAATATGAGTCATGGATGCACCCTGCAACCATAATGATAACTGAAACAAATCCAACACTCAAGCTTAAAGGTCATGTAGTTTTTCTGATATGAGAAAACCAAAATATAAATAAAGACCAAAATTAAAGATGGATAATAGGAATCAGGAGAGAGATCTTTTGCAAATGGGAAAGGGATCAGAGATGGAAGGACAGGAAGGAGAAGTAAAAACTTAAGATGCATTATGTACACGCACCAACACCCCATGATGACTGTAATCACTATGTACTACAAACGTACAAATAAAACAATAACACAGGAAGTACTAGAAGAAAAGCCATGGTAGAGCAGTAACCAAGATTTCTTCGAATACGTATTAAATGGCACACAATGCTCACAGGATTTTAGAGACTGTAACTCACTTAATTACCCTAATAACCTTATGAGGAAGATCCAATTCTTTGCCCCACTTCACAAATGAGAAATATTTTAACAGGGATTAATTTACTTGCTTAAATGCATATAGCATATGGGTAATCGAAATTAGCCTCAAACTCAGATCTTGCTCTACAGCACTATGCCAAGCTAAAAGAAAAAACCCAAGGTGGCCAGTTCTCACAATGAAGGCATATACTGGGTACCATTTGTGTGAAGCTGTGGCATTCAATTCTCATTTCTGAGACCACTAACCAAAATTAGAATGGGAATACAGGCATGCAAATTCTAATTATGGAAGTGAAGACTGAAAAGCAGCACCTCTGCAGGGTATCCAAGTTATGTTCAGGGAGGTGCACAAATGATATGCTGCTGCCATTTCACAGCATGACTGAGCGATATTTCAAATACACACACACACACACACACACACACACACACACATATGCACACACATATACACATGAGACATAAAGAGATGGAAAGCCATTGCATGGATTCATCAACTTAGTAGGTTTTTTCTTTGGTTTGGGTTTTTTTGCTCCATGAAAATCAGGGTATTCATAGCAAGAGGTAGCCAGGCCTAGGTGAGGACAAGGTGCAGTTAACTTGTAGTAGGGGGCTAGTAGCTGAAGGATAGGATGCTCACACAAGTGGGAGTTGGGATACCACCCTGTTTTTTAACCCTTCTATCTGATGACACTGAAAATGTAAATGCAGCCCCCAGCCACTACACTTCAGTTTGTCAGTTGCCCAGGTAATAGTTTCTCTGCCGTTTTAGTTGCTTCTCTCCTGGAAACAACAAGTAAGCTGGGGAGATAGCTCAGTGGCACTAATGGCTGCCCTTCCTCGAGGGCAATTCACAATGTCCTGAGTTCAATTCCGAGTACCAAAAAAGAAAAAAAAAAACAGTATTCGTTTATAATCTCAAGTAGCACTATTCCTCCTGATGACAATACCTAATCTATCTACCTCACAAGAGACTGGAGACATGTATAAACCAGAGAAAGAGTAAAACGGAGCTTTGGAGAAAGCCACTCAGAGCCCTAATTGACATAATCTCTACACAGCTGTTACCATCTGTATGTAAATGCTCCCCTAAAGCCTCATTTGATCATTGGTAGGCCTTAGAGCTGGCTTGTTGGTATGCAGTAGAATCTGATAAGAAATGGGGGATGGAGGACATAACCTAGAAGGGATTGTGTCTGTCCCGAAATTCTCCCTTCGCTCTCTGTTTCCATGCTGTAAGCAGCTCTCCTCAGCCTTACCATCATATGTCAAAGCCAGCTGACTAGGCAGCAAAATGTCAACCAAAATGACCCTTTTTAAATTGTGGATGTAGAGTATTGTTTCTTAGCAACATGCAACATGACTATGATGACAGCCATCCAACTACAGGACTCTCGATTCAAGAATACACACACACCACCACCACCACTATACCAACAAAAATATATTTTTAACATCAAGTTGATCACTCTAACTGTAGCATCAGGTAGGTTTTTATAGATTATTAACTTAATTGTCCCTGAATGTGAGATCTTTTATGACAAAATGGATAGAGTATATTGCAGTAGACCTAGCTATGTATTTACCTACTCCTAAATCTTGCAAAAAGATCAAAGGTGCATGAACGATCTGTTGTTTAGGTGATTCTCTTCAACAAATACTCCCAAGTGTCTTCTAGAAACAGCCATATTCCAAAGCCTTCTTGCAAAATAAGAGGTACAGTCTAATAATTCCAACATAAAGAAATGTGTTATGGGCATGTCATACATATTTAAAAACTCTGTGCCTCTCTGTATTATTTGATTTTTGCAAATATCTTTAGACTATTCAGCTTCAAATTAAATAACAACTACTTTAAGAAACTATTTTCTCATGTAGGTAAGGTACTAACTAAAAAGAAAATTCTTGTTGTTATAAATGCTCAGAAGAAGAGAGAAACAATGTGTAACTGCCTAAGCACGGCAGAGCTATTAGATGTTAACTCTCTTATCTAGAATGGACCACTAGACTCTCCCCACTTTTGTACTCCTGAAGCAATTTCTTCCTCATTCTGTTCTCGGGTTTTTCTATTCTATGAGGAATCAGGAAATAAGCCATAGTTTATTACCAAATATCAGAACTGGCAGAGATTTTAGATATCACCTGATCTAACCTTCTCACAAAAGCAAAAGCTGAATCTCATATAAGTGAGTTTCTCAACACCGCAGGGAAACCTCCTGAAATGGTGTGTGCTACAGCAGAACAGATCTATATTCAAGACTCTCTTCTTCTGACAGTTCTCTAAAAAGCAATACATAAAATTAGCTAAAGGTTCTTTGTTGACATTAAATATATTTGCTGTCCTTCTTTAATGATAGGATCTACTGAATGTCCCTAAAGCATAAGTCTGACATTTAAAATGTTCCAAACTCCCAATATGCTTTTTCTAGTCCTGAGGATTCAACCCAGGGCCCCTGTTATTAGTATTATTTTGATACAGAGTCGTTGCAGATTGCTAAGTTTCCTAGACTGGGCTCAAACCTTTGATCCTCCTGCAGCAGCCTGTAAGAGTACAGGAATTACAGACATGTACCACGAAAGTGGTCTCCAAACCTTTTTACAGTCAATATGATACATTAGCATTAAAGTTTATGGAAACAATCCAAAATTCAAAACACTTTGAAATTTGCAGTAGTTCTTTTCCCAGACATTTTGAACAAGAAATTGACAATGCTGGCTTTGCAATTAATTAAACCTAAGTATCCATACCACCTTGAACATTTTCAAGCTGAGTTGTCCTGGGCACAATGTTGGACTTCTCTGAATTTTATTTTCCTACTGTGTAAAATGGGAATGCCAATAATAGCATCTATTCCTCATGTTGCCTGATTCATGGGAAGTTTTCAATAAATGTTATTTGCACCTATTATCAAACTCTAATCCTATTTGTACAGTGGGAGGGCTCTAGGAAGAACAAGTCTAGTATATCCACAATGAAGTACATCTGCCTCTCCAAAGAAAGCCCTAGATTTAAACATAAATTTCTCATAGGAACTGGACCAAGAGAACCAGTCTGATGGCAATACTGCTAGGGAGGGACTCATTTTGTTAATTCTCAGGCCCACTCATAAAACTAGGTAGCTCCTGCCCCAAAGATAAGGGTCACAAAGGAAAAATGAAAGACAACTGACGGAGAAAGGTCAAGAAAACACTAAAAGCCCCTGCGAAAAAGGGCACCATTAGATAGAGAAAAACTAGAGCTAATAACTATCTTAGAAAAAAAGAGCAAGAACTACCTTTATGTTTCAGAGGCCTGAGCAAGCATTAAGCCAGTGGAAAGCCAGTAATGATCCTCCCCAAAACCCTAAAGTTCTACAGCACTCCTCTAAACAAGGCCTTTCTGGGGCCAGGGAGATAGCTCCGTGACACAAGTGCCTGCCTGGCAAGTGCAAGGTCATGAGTTCAAACCCTGGTCTGACCAAAGAAATAAAATAAAAAAATAAATAAATAAACAAGGCCTTTCTTAACTTCCAGTTAGCTGAAGGTGATTAACTAGTCTAGCCTATGCTCCAACAGTTGCACTTGCCAGAGATTAGCTGGCCTGAGATTACATCCTTTTCTGGACATTTTCCCTACTCCTAAAATCGCTATTTCATATCCCTTTTGAATTATCCTATTGCCTGATTCATACTGAGGTTTCCTTGTAACACTGTTCCCTGTTGCTTCTGATACCTAACCCTGAATCTCTGTTTTTCTGTTTCTGTCTCTGTGTGTCTGTGTGTCTGTGTGTCTGTCCATCTTTCTTTCTCTCTTTCTCTTTATCACACACACACACACACACACACACACACACACACACACACACAATAATGCTTTTTTATTTTTTAATTCCTTCTTAATCAGCCTTTGCCTGCCTCTTGGCCACTTAACACTGTTACACTTATCTTCTCCTTTCAGCTGAACTTCCTTGTAATGAGTATCTGCCCCACTCCGGGGGTAACCACTCCCTTCCTCCACCCCACCTCTCCACCACCAGCAAGTCACCTGCGTGTAGCACAACCTCCCAATACATGATGTTTTCTCACTTGCCAAATCTTCTCTTATTAATTGTGCCTTTTTTAATCCATTGTATATCTTTAATAAAATTCTTCCTCAGGCTTCTAATCTTCTCTTTTCTCTGTTTTTAGTTATTACTACTTATTAACTTTGCTGCTGGAGAGTGACATGAAAAGGGCCCCATGGATGTGAGGTGTGTGCTATGCCACTGAGCCACACATTCAACCTTTCTTTAAATATATTTTTTTCTTAATTAACAAAGAAATCTGTCCTTATATCAAATCAGATACAGAAGCATACTAAGTCAAAAATAAATGTCCCCCCTACCCCTAGCAACTCAGAAGTAAGTACTATTGGTATATATTGTTCTAGCCTTTTACAATGTGCTCATATACATGTCTATGAGCATACATATTGAATATGTTTCACAGTGAATGTAGCCATCAGCCTCATTTTTAAAGTTTCATAATATCCCAGTGACCATATTTATCACTGTGCTACCAAAGCAGCATTATTTTCCAGCATTCTCTATCTACCCATACTGATGCCATAAATGTCTTTGCGTTGAACTCTTCACACAGTAACATCTAGAACGTAAAGTTTTAGAAGTGGGTAGGGAGCCAGTCACAGGGACCAGGCCTTTGCTCAGGTCTTGGCCTGTGTCACAATACATGAAAGCCTGTCTCCTGATTCCTTACACTTCTTTTTTGCTGTTGGATCTCATTCAACCTCACCATCATCCAGAAGGCTCTTTCACCAAACCTTGTTTCTTCTCCCCAAAGTAGACACTCCTACAAATACATGCGTTTCTCTTCTCTAGCTTACATGATACTCTTATATATTCCTTCTTTAAACAAATGCCTCTAAAATCAGCGTTTTGAGATCTAGCCACATCTCAATCACCTGCACAATGCTCCAAAATAATGCCTGAAACATCTGAAGCCTAGTCCAAAATAAATTCTGGATCTTTGTTCTCTAAGCTAGTCCCCTCACCTTAAAAATAGAGGTTACACTAAATGCAAATAAAATGTTATTTTTTTTAAATACTCAAATGAGCCAGCTGTGGAGGATATAAAAAATAACGAAAATATGAATCTTGAATTCAGGAAACATATACTATTGAGTGTGAATGATGCATAAATAATTCCATAATACAAGGCCGAATAACATGCTGAAACAGACCAGAGTGGCTATATCTGGCTTGGAGGCTTGATGACAACTTCATGGAGTATTTGGGCTTAGCTCTGAATGACAACCAGTATTTTGACATGAAAAGAATGTATGTGTAGCTGAGGGCTCTGCATAAACAAAGTATAAACTCACAGAAATAAGTGTAAGGTACATATGGCTAAATCAGCATGCACATAAAAATGATCTAGAAGAAAAGTCTGAAGGGATTAGGAGCAAACTCAGAGGATCCTGAAGCTGAGCATGGGCAGCTCAGGCTTTCTCTAAAGTGCTTGTCTATCTGCCATCCTCTGTCTTTGTGCCAACTCAGGCTGACTGATAAACAGATGCCTACAAAGCATCCTGTGAAACAGTTTTGAACCTGCAGCTACTCCTTGGGAAAGCATGCCTCTGGCTGCTTAGCATAGTCAGCCAGGGACATCGTAAAATGTATGCATGCTAGGACCTGCCATCCATGCGGAAGGCAACAGAGAAATACTGACTGTTTCTCAGGAAGGGAGTCGCATGGCCTACCATGAATTTCATTTGTATCACTCTGGCAGTAGTGAAAAAGAAGGAGTAAGAAGATACACAGAGGGGAGGTGATCAGTCAGCATGCTGCTATAAAAGACAACAAGGACACTGATGACAATAACATATAAGACAAACTAGAGCAGAGGAATCAAAGGAGGAAAAGCAAGCGACAGACGAAGAGATCACAAAATTCAAGATGACTAAGAGACAAATGATGCTGGAAGGGAGGAAGAAGGGGCATGGCTTATGTACCAAGATTTCAAGGGCTTTAACCTATGTCACTAAATGTACTCTGATGCAATTAACAAAGACAAGAACACTTTAGGAAGAATTCCATAACAACAGCTGCTTTTGTCCCAAATGCTCCAGTCATTCTATTTGTTGTTCAGGGCTTTCAAGGCCTCTTGATGACCCTGGGTAGGAGAAAGCACTCTCCACTGCCTGACAGCCCCAGCATTTATACAGCTCCACACTTAGGTCTACTGTTCTTTTGCTAAATTAACAAGGAACTCACCATTGGTGCCTAAGCCTGAAAGCAATGCTCTAACGAACCTTTCGATGTCTATGGTCTCGAAAATTGATCTTCTCACTTAGCACTTTACTTACAACATGTATGCATATACCTTATTTCACTTGAGTCTCAGATGGTACTAATCCTAAATCATATATCAAAACATCTGTTCTGTACCAACATTATAAACAGTTCATTAAATGCAATCATGCATTTAATTCTAACAAAAACCACCCAGAAGAATGACTAATATTATCCCTATGATCTACATAGGAAAGCAGGTCAGAGATTTAATATACATCTATCTGGAAAAAGAAAAAACAAGAAAACCAATAAACCTTTAAAACACGAGCTTGGTTTAGTGGCCCATGCCTATAGTCCCAGCATTTGGAAGACTGAAGCAGGAGCGAGTCTGAGCCAAGAAAACCCTCAGGAGTTCAAGGCCAGCCTAAACTACAGAGTGAGACTCCATCTCAAAAAGACAATAAGTAAGCAAACAAACAAACATACAAACAAAACATCAAAGAAAAAATACACCAACATACACAAATTAACTTGCCCAAGGCCACACATTAAGAAAGTAGCAGAGCTGTGATTATAGTCTAGCTACTCTGGCTCCAGAGCTTACATCCTTAACTTGTGCACTGTGTGTTTTATTAAATAAGACTAAACTAAATGAATTACCTGAAGAGCCAAAACTATTCAGTTCTTTCAAGCAGTTATTGTTGAATCTATAAGCAGGACCAAGATCTAGCTAACACAATTGAGTAGTCTGTATTATTACATGTTTTTACAAAGATAAACAGACCTCTTCCATTTGACCTTTTTATTCTGTGTTGTTTCTGCCAGACACAGGCACTAGATTCTGATTTTGATGTCTTACTCTGGAGCCTCATACACTTTGCTCAGTAAGATCAGATGCAGGACTCTACTTGGATCCAATAAGTAATGGTATCAGTTTATATCCACAGATACACGGTCTCATTTATAAGCAACCATTATCTGGAGGCAGGTCACACAGTTTGACCATGCATGCTCATTGTTCACAGTTATTTTCCAGGACTACTTGCCCAGCATGCAATAGCATCAGGGCCAGGCACCTCAGTGACAGAAAAGGACCAAAGGGAGAACAGGCAAACTGAGAAAGCAGTTGTCATATCACTGAGATAGGCAGATAACTTACAACGACAGGATCTTCATTTCAAAACTGCAATGAATACAATACTCAAAAATAAATACAAAAAACAAGAGTGCTGGCACTGAGGGAGTAAGTACTTGTCGAGTATGTACAAGTCCCTGGGTTTAATCCCTTGCAAATCAAAAATAAATGGGAGGGGTAAGGTTACTGTTTCTATCATAGTGGACAAGAAAAAGCAGCTCTACTTATTCTGCAATGGTTAGGGATGGCAGGAAGTCATGTGAGGTGTTACAGAGAGACAATAAACTGGAATTCAGAAGAGCTAGCTCTGATCTTATTTAGTTGTGTGACTTTAAGCAATCACTTCACCCGCTCCAGGTTTCAGCTTGTTTATCTGGAAAATGAGGGAAGAATATCTCTGCACTGATCACTGAGGTTTCTTTCAACTGTGACTTAACATTACTGTGTTGTTTCAATAATCTGAGCACACTGCTAGAACATCCTGTATCTGCAAGTCAACAAAGGGGAAATTAGCTAGGAGCAAAAATAAGAGTTAGGTAAAAGAAAAATGACCTCTGTGAGAGGCTGAAAACGAGGTAATGTACAGGTTGTAGAATTAGTAGCACACTGCCATAATCGCAGCACTTGGGAGGTTGAAGCAGGAGGATTACTGTGCATTAAAAAACAAAAAGGAAAAAGGATTTAGTACCACACTTAGAGCATGTTTAACGGGTACTCAAAACTGCTGTTATAAGTATTAAGATTATCAGTGCTCTTCATGAGAGTGCATATAATAGCTACAACTTGCAGGGATCTCTTCCTCCTACTTTGAGACCTTCTTACCCATCTGATCTTCTTCCAGGTTTACAGTGCTCCTCCTGATTGAGGAGCTTGGAATGGTGATGCCCATATATAATCTCAGCTACTCAGGAGGCTGGGACAGGAGGATCACAAGTTTAAGATCTGTGGTAGGAGGATCACAAGTTTAAGATCACAGTGAGACCTTCTCTCAAAATACAATTTTATTCAGCGACTATCCTTGTAATCTTATTATTATAGTTCTGTCCTACCTTAAGCTCACCTCACCTTAGGCTTTGAGAAGCAAAGTTGGCAGGTGGTCCACTTTCTGGGCCTCCTTCTGTCCCTCTCGGACAGAAGCTTTCTTTTTTTTCCCCAAATAAACTCTTCCGACTCTTAAAAAAATTATTTAATAAAAATTTTGAAAGGGCTAAGGTTGTAGTTTAGTGGTACAGGGCATGTATAGGATGCCTGAGTTCAATCCTCATGACTACAAGAAGGGGTAGGGGTCTAAAGGAGGCCTAAATGAACAGAAGCACCAGCTGTCCTCAAGTCCATGGATATTTATGATCAAAAAATAAGAACTCCATGCCAAGAGAAGATGCAAGCAGAGAATGTAAGTGACAAGAGTCAGGATTTAATCCTAGTTCAATTTGCTGTGAACTTTCTGTGAAAAGAGAATAAAAGAAACAACAGGTGCAGAGCAGAATGTACTTGTAAATTGTTTTTCAAGACAGACCCAGAGCAGGCATTAAGAAATTTAGGAAGCTGACCTTAGCCTGGATTCCACATGCATCCATCTGAGAAAACACAGCACTGGCTGTGAGATATAGCCAAATATGACCCAGCCAGTCAGGAGACCTTGGGACCCAGCAAGCTTCACATTCTTCTTCATAAACTGAAGGCAGCCTTGGCTATAAGATTATCGTTGACTCTTCTACCTAGGAGCGTACATTCCTGTCCTACCCTGAGAACTAGTCTGGGGGCTGGGAGTTAAGCAGTTCTCTCTGTTTACTGACTAGGGACCCACAAGCAAGGACACATTACTTTGGCTTAGTGGTAGCTTTCAGGTTTACTCTGCTGAGAGCTGGACCACAAAATACAGTGAGCTACCATGAAGCAAGGAGAGATACAAAATAAAATCAGCTCCTTTTCTTGGGATTGTGATCCTGTGATGGGAATGAGAGCCCAGGAAACAGGGTGACTCCGTTACTCTTCTCACATTGTTGGGACAAATACTCAACACTCAAAATGAAGGAAGGAAAGATTTATTTAGCTCACAGTTACTAGAGATAACTAGGCAGAGCAGCACATAGCAAAGAGCAAGTGTTCATAGTGATGGCAAAGAGCACAGAGCAAAAGGTTGGAGCAGCAGCTCAGGCAGCTAGCTAGCCTCTCTAGCCTCCTCGAATTGTAATGCAGATTACCCACCCCAGGGCCAGGGTACAGCCCTCACATCTGCAATCCTGGAATTGCATCAAGAATCAGTCACAGGGGCCCAGCGGGATGGCTCTGTGGTCTAAAGTGCCTGCTTGGGAAAGCTTGGGCAGCTTCAGGGACTGCGGTTCAATCCCCGGCACCACATGCTGCGCCAGCCCTGCTCTCAGGGCGGACTGAGCCGGCCACAGAAATGAGTGAATAAACAAACAAAGGCTCTGAAACAAGAAAAAAATAAATAAATAAAATTTAAAAATTCTTAAAAAAAAAAAAAAAAGAATCAGTCACAAACTCCAGAAGCCACCCCATGACTGCATGAGGCTTTAGGGGGAAAATTTAGACACAAACCATAATAGGGAAAGGTATCTTGAGAGCGCACTTCATTCTCTTTGTTGTACTTAATTCTTCTGAACCCTATAGGAATATTGCAGGGGGTCATGTGGCCAAGTGCTTCATTGCCTTGCTTAATTCCAGATATGTACAGGAGATGTAGTTTGCTTTAGAAATGTCCTCTAAACCAGCTACTCCCAGGAACCTAGAATTGTTACAGAGAACAATATCTTAGCCTCGTTTATCCTCAACTTCGAGTGCAAAAAACTGCTTATTTGCCCACACTGCTTGGGAATGTACCTGGGCAGGGTAAGGCATTCCCCACACTAAGGTTGCAAAGTCATATGACAAAAGCTTAAACCCTGGAATATTGCATTTGAAGGGATCCTTCCTCTTTACATGGTTCCAGAGCAGTCTACTCTGAAACAGGGTAGTGGGTGTTGAAGAGAGGCCTACCATACCTTGGGCTGGGGGGTATCTCAGTGGCACAGCACTTCCCTAGCATGCACCAGGTTGCGGGTTAGATATATAGACAGAGAGATGGACGGACGGACAGATATAACCTACAGGTGCCGCTCAGTAGCCCTTTTTCCTCTCTAATACATACCTAACTTTGGTAACAGGCAGCTCAGGAAAAGGTGAGCTTTCCTCAATACAAACACCATATCACAGTGATACATGTGCACCCATATTTATAACTGCAAAATTTGTCATAGCTACATCTTGGAAACAACCCAAGTGTCCACTGTCTGAGCAATGGATAAAAAAGTTGTGATATTATTACACAGTGCAATACTACTTGGCTATAAAGGAAAATAAACCTGAAGCTTTTATTAGTAAATGGATGCAACTAGGACCATACTCATAAGTGACATGTGTAAACATTGCATTGTCTGCCTAGTGTAACAACTTGAAACAGTAAATACAATCTGAAAGGTTCTATAGATACAAGAAAAAGGAAAGAAACTGAACATAAAGAATGCATAAATGGGATGAGGGAAAGGAGAAAACATAGGAAAAAGGGAAAGGGAAAAATCATATATGCATGTACACAGGATAGCTAAGATGATTGTATTACTAATATCTATGATTTTTTTAAGATAGCAGTTAATGTTTGAATTTTTTTCTTTTTTTGTGGGATCAGGGTTCAAACTCGCAACCTTGCACTTGCCAGGAAGGCACTTGTGTCATGGAGCTATCTCCCCAGCCCCTCAAATTTTTATTTTGACCAATTTTACATGTTTAAATCTGGTCATCTGAGCAGCTACATATAAGAGAGCAAATGTACAAATGTACAATATAGTCACCACTGTTGAATATCTCTCACCTTATTTTTTAAAATTCTGTATCATTCCTAATGTCTCCTCTGTTTTTAATATTCTCTTTAAAATAAAAGAAAATGATAAAACAGCAGAAAAATAAATTCAGCCATCTGTCTCTGCCAACCACACCCTCTCCAAATCATTCATTTCCTCTTTCTCTCAGTTGTTCATTGATTTCCTAGATTACTAATCCTAAAATGGCTTGCAGCATGGAACTAGCCCGCTGGTGAACAGCATTAATAAACCCAAAAGGTACTTGGAGAACCATGCATCCCAACACTGAGAGTCACTTCCAAATTCTGCAGAAACGATGGGCCAATCCGTGGTAAACTTTATGTTACCCACAAAGTGGGGCTCAGGCCTGAACCAGACAAGCAACCTTGCTGCACAGAAATAACCACATTAATCCTAGCTTCATAGAAATAATATTTTTGCCCACTGTATGAAACAAAGACATCACGTCATCTTTGCTTTGCTGAGATTTTAAAATCTACCTTCGTGTATCAAATGTCTACCACCTTATCATAACTGGAGGCATACAGGCTTATAGTCCAAATAAAGACTCTAATGAGCATCCATGCCATCACCATGTGGA
>PVJA010011503.1:16416-39282 GCA_004027025.1 Myocastor coypus
AAAAAAAAGGTATCAATGTGTACACTGTGCCAGATACTGTGTTACCATAAACTCTTCAGTATTATTCTCTCATTTTTCTTATTTAATCTCAATAACAACCTTGGTATGTGTAACATTAAATATTGCTTTTCTTTAATTTTGTTTCTTGTTTCAGAACTTTTGTTTGTTTATTTATTTTTATGGCCAGCTCAGCCTGCCCTGAGGGCAGGGCTGGCACAGTATATGGTGCCAGGGATCCAACCGCGATCCCTGCAGCCCTTGCAGGCACTTTAAACCACTGAGCAATCCTGCCGGGCCCCTAAATATTGCTTTTTGAGGAAAGGTTTTGCTATGTAGCTCAGGCTGGCCTTGAACGACCTGACTCCCTACACACAGATTTGTGAGTGCTGGGATTACCAGTATGTGCCACCATGCCTGAAAAGTTCCATTTCAAAAATGTGGGAACTTAGGCTGAATACATGAACACAGGAATTTACCACCTCAGAGTGTATACTCTCACTCAGTGCTCGAACGATGTCCTAAAATGTATAGTGTGTTACTGAGTACAGTGAGCCACAACTCTGCTCATGCTCAATGCTTGTTGAAAATTATTTCATTTAATTCTGACAACTCTTTGATAAGTATTAGTACTGACCTTTGAAAGTGAAAGTAAGATTCAGAATAGCTAAATTACATGTCTATGGTCATACGGGGATGGAGTTCAAATCCAACTGCTGGAAATATGGGCCAAAAGCTCTCTCCATGAAGCTGAACCTGCATTAGGAAAAGGAAGCATTTCCGCTGTCCTACTTAGTCAGAATACTTGCGGTGTCCCAATCGAGCCCAGTCACTGAGAGAATTTGAAAAGTAAATGCCAACAAGGAAGGCAATTTAGCCCTCTCATGTATATGCCAGCAACTCAGGTTTGGTTAATTTAAGAAAAGATAATCAAACCTCTTTCAAGAAGTGTTTCCTGGGCCAGTGAGATGGCTCAGTGGTCTAAAGCGTCTGCTTAGGCAAGCTTAGGCAACCACAGGGACCACAGTTCGATCCCTGGCACCACATGCCATGCCAGCCCCACCCTCAGGGCAGGCTGAGCCAGCCATAATAAAAAAGAATAAAATAAATAAATTAAAAAAGAAATGTCTCCTAACCCCATCTGTCCCTCACCTTGATTTCTGAAGATAACACTTCACCACCAACCATTCCTCATGCTGTGCCTAGAACATCTAATAAGTATTTATCCAGGGTTCCCAGAGCCATAGTTAAGGGCGTTAATGTGCAATCTGGCTTTGTGCCTTATTTAATCAGTACCTGAATGAAATGTCTCTTTACTAGCAACAGCCAAAGCACAGTCAGCCAGAGTCTTTCTGCAAACACAGCTGGTCGGCTGGCAAAAGCAATTCAACTTACAAGCAAAATACCTCCCAAGCGGATATCATTGCTGTGTGATCAAGATAGGGACACTAAAGGCACTGGAATAGAATAAGTCCAGGTTCGTGCTTCCCTTCCCCTCTAGCTGTTCTCATTCCTCTTCCTGCCCACCTGAACATCTGCCCACCTGCCCACGAGCCAGAGCTTCCACTCTTCCTGCCAAACAGGACAAACTTCTCTTACCGCCTGGTTCCTGCCACCCATTTCCCAGAAACACCCAACAAAGGACAAGCCTTATGTGACCTTCCTCTGTCACATATTCTAAGATCTACTAAACAGATGCCAAAGCTAAGAGACTCCCAGCACATGCACACACAGAGTCCCATTCAGGATCACTGGCTGGCCATATATCCCAGTACCTGTTGGTTTCCGACAGAGTTTTGCCACATATTCCTGGCTACCTTTGAACTCTCTTTGTCTCACAGACTCTGTGTACCTAAATGCTGGGCTTACAGAACATGTGCCATCACGCCCAACATGCACAGGTACAAATGTTCTGTAGTCAACAGATTGTTATGCATACCTCAAATGTATCAATATACTTAACTTTTAGTAAGGACTGGGGCTGCAGATCAGCGTCATGGTCCAGATCCATCCCAGCTGTAGACCACAGGGCTTATGCATTTCTCAGTACATGTTCCAGCAAAACATTTGGACAAGCTGGGTGTGGTGGCACATGTCTATAAATCCCGAGCACTTCAAGAAACTAAAACGATATCCTGGGGATCAACAAGGGGGGTAGAAAGAAATAGAGAATCCCGCTTCTCTGAATAAGGCAAAATAGGGAAGGAAGAGGTCTTACCACGGGGTAGATCTAAAATATTCCCTCAGTGTGTCATATGTTTGGCAGGTGATTGGATCATGGGTATGCTGTACTCATAGAGATGAGGTTTGGTTTGAGGTGGCTGAGAAGGAATGCGACCTGGAAGGACATATTGCTATCTGCAGCTCCTTACTTCGCTCTCTGCTTCCTGGCTGCCATGGGGTGAGTCCTTCTGCCATCCTGTTTGTGCCTTGGAGCCAGCCAACTTTAGACTGAAACCACTGGACACCATGGACCAAGTAAAATTTCTCCTCTTTAAAATGAAGTTATTAGCCGGGTGTGGTGGCGCACATCTGTAATCCCAGCACTCGGGAGGCTGAAGCAGGAGGATCAGTGCGAGTTCGAGACCAGCCTGGGCTACAAAAGTGAGCTCAAGGCCAGCCTGAACTGCGCAGTGAGACCCTGTCTCAAAAAGACAAAAAAAATAAAATAAAATAAAATAAAATAAAATAAAGTTATTGCCAGATGTGGTGGCGCACGCCTGTAATCCCAGCACTTGGGAGGCTGAGGTAGGAGGATCAGTGCAAGTTTGAGACCAGCCTGGGCTACAAAAGTGAGCTCAATGTCAGTCTGAACTGCATATGGATAATCTGTCTCAAAAAGACAATAAATAAATAAATAAATAAATAAATTAATTAATTAAAGTAAAGTAAAGTAAAGTTATTTTCTATTTTGTCCCAGCAATGAGAAAGTGACTAATGCAGACCAATCAATACCAGGAGCAAAGCACACTGGAAAAGCTATCTGTAGAAAAATAGTTGATCCATAGCCAGGCATGGTGGCACAGTCTAATCCCAGCACTGTGGGACACTCAGGCAAGACTAAGGGCAATTTAGCAAATTAATAATACTCTACTGCAGCTTTTAAAAAATGTTTAAAGGGACTGAGGATTCAACTCAATGTGAGGGCCCTGGGGTCCATTCACAGTAGTGAGAGAAAAAAAATATAGACACATCCTACCAATTAGAAATCAAATTAAAGCAACAATGCTCCCTTTGATAATTTATCCTCCACTAGGCATGCTGGTACACACCTGTTATCTCAGCACTCAGGAGGCCAAGAGAGCAGGATCAGGAGGATCTCAACATATTAATGACCAGCCTGAGCTACAAAGTGAGTTCAAGGCCAGCCTGAACTGCATAGCAAAACCCTGTCTCAAAAAACAAAACAAAACAAAAACTTATAGTTAAAAATAAAATAAAATGAAATTCCCTCACTCTTCAATATGCAATGGAATCTGGCTATATGTCATTCCCATTTCAGTGTAAAGTTCTTAAACCAAGTGATTTCTTCCCAATATTCTCATTTGCTCCAAAGAAATGGGAATTTTAAATTGTATAGGGGATTATTTTTGAAGTGTAGTATACTCTAAAAGGAGGCAGACTTATGGAGAATGAGTTACGATAGAAAGACCTAGAAACTGGGAAGGATGAAAAAAAATACTCAAAATATATAATATAAAATATACAAAATAAGAATTTTTTTTTTTTTTTTTTTTTTGCGGTACCGGTGTTCAAACTCACGACCTTGGACTTGCCAGGCAGGCACTTCTGCCGCAGAGCTATTTCCTCAGCCCCTAAAAAATACAATTTTTTATTGTGTTTTGTTTACTTTTTTCCTCTCCTCACTTTCTCTGATCTCTTATTTTTCTTTATTTTCTTCTTTTTCATTCTCTTTTACTCTTTTATTTTTACTGTTGAGGTTTCTTACCTTTATTTTTCATTTTCTTCTGTTGATCCTCTTTCTGTTTCCTCAACTACTTCTTTAGGAAACACTGTCTCTTTCCTTTCTGGTTATGCCTTCATATTCTATTTCATCATTTCCCTCCACAGTTCTCCAGTTTCCAAGGCTGAGGTAAACATCCTTTGACCTCCAGCTTTGACTCTACTATATTTGACCAGATCAATCATTTTATCCTGCCCCCTACCCATCTTAGTCCCCTCATCACCCCACACACACAAAAGGGAAAATAAATCACTCCACAAAGGTGAAAAGTACTGCATGTAAATACATGGTATATGTTTGATTTTGTTCTATAACTTTAGAGATACCTCCTATGATCAAAGATGATATGTTAGTGGTTATAGTAGTTTGTAAGCAGTTAAGCTATACTTGAAACTACTGTTATTCCTAACTGTACTATTTTACCTAGGATGTCATACATGCTATAATCAGTTTTTCTCCTCTGTATGATAACACTGTGAGTTTATGGGGTCGTAATAATGACAACTCGGTATCAAACGACTGGGTACTGAGCCAAACTTGAACTTTACAACCTTTACAAATTGGGAAGGTAAATTCTAGAGTTAGCTATAAGGAGCCACCTACATCTAGAGGACAAATCTAAAGAACAGACAATTCTTACAGAAGCCTCAATACTAGTGATAAATCTATTTATATTAATAATAGCATGCACCATAATACAAAACAAAAGAAAATAGAAATTTATCCCAGTAGAACCAGGAAAAATCCAGAACAATGAAATAGATGAAATTGGAACTCCAGTGGCAACATTGTGGACTGATGGCAATAGAAGTGAAAAAACAAGTGGAAAAGGCTGTAGAGAAAATAATCTCTCGGGTCCAAAGAGAAATGATGCTGCAAATCAAAGATACTAGAGAAAACACAGATAAAAGAAAAGATGAGCTTAGGAAAATGATGAAAACAAAAGTTCCCAACATAGGAGAGAATTGGTATCCATGAAACAGATCCAAACAGAAATCCAAGATATTAAATCTCCACTGAAATTATATACAGAAAATTAAATCAAGGAGAAGATAGAATATCACATCTTAAAGACAGAATTGCAACTAGTGGCCATGAAAAGAGAAGCATATTTAAAATAGTAAAAGACCACAAAATATGAATCCAACACCTGAAAGATGATGCAAAGAAGAATCGTATGACGTTGATTAGGTTCATCAAAAAAGCTGGAAAAACCGGTGTGCCATGCTGGCCCTGCCACCAGGACACATTGAGATAGGGACCAAGACTGGACATAGTGGTGCATGTCTATAATCCTAGTGCTTGGGAGGCTGAAATTCAGGAGGATCACTGTGAGTCTGATCTGTGCAGTGAGACCCTGTAGACCCTGTACTAAATACATTTTTAATAAAAGGAAAGTTGGAAACAGTACACATGATATATAAAAAAATAAACTCTTCAGAGAAATAATAGCTAAAAATTTCAAAAGGATGTACAAAGAATTTCGCATATAAATAAATAAAGCATATACATCTCCAAAGAGCCATGACCAAAATAAAACTATACCAACACAAATAATTATCAAGATTCTAGAAATTCAGCACAACATATTATTAAAAGCAGGTAGAGAAAAAAAGATCACCTATAAAGGAAAGCCCACCAGAATCATAGATTCTGCATGTAAATACATGGTATATGTTCTCAACACACTCATGTCAAGCAGAACTTGGAGCAAAGTATTTCAATTCCTAAAAGAGAAAAGCTTTCAACTCAATAGATGTACCCTGCAAAATTATCTTACATAACTATTGGACAAATAAGATACCTCATGACAAAAAAATGAAGAAATGTATGAGCACCACACCAACTCCACAAACAGTACTGAAAGAAATACTAGATAGAGATAAAAATGACAATTTCAAGAACAGTAAGAAAAAAAAAGAATGAAAGAAAAGAAAACACCAGGCACAGCAAGCAATTAAACAAGGAGGAAATGCTGGGAATTAAGAGAAAGAAAATATCATGACAAAGATACGTCAATACAGATATACATCAGTTATAACCATTAATGTAAATGGTCTCAACTCACCAACTTAAAAAAAAACAGACTAGCAAAATGTATCAAGAAACAAGATCCAACAATATGCTGTACACAAGAAAATATTTAAATTAAAGCAAAATTCATATGCAGAACCACCCACAGACTTCCCTCCTGGACCACTGCCAGACTATCCTCCATTCCTGAGGCCACCTGGATGCCAGGCCTCTGAAGGCTTCTGCCACATCTTTTGTCTGCAGGACTACCACCAAGATGATCCCCCATCCATCTCCCCTGAGGCCCTTATAGGGCCACCACTTGCTCCCTTTCTTTGGGGCCTCCCACCCAGGCTACTTGTCCCAGAACTTGCAGGCCTCCTTCTGCCGTGTCCTGGCATGACGCGTCCACCTCTTCTGCCTCCCTTTGGACCTGCCCCACCTGGGCTTTTCCCACCAGCTCCATTGCCAAACCCAGGGGTACAGAATGCCCCCCCCAACTTGATTCAGCGACCCAAAGCAGATGACAAAAGTGCAGCCAACACTGAGAAGAAAGCCACAGAGACCATCAGTCCCAAGCCACAGATCACTAATCACAAGGCAGACATGACTCAATTTGCACCTACTGCGCTAAAGCTATGTCTGGAGAATAAAGGAGCCACTGCTGCTCTCCAACGAAAGCAGAGGATGATTCTGCTGTGTCTCTTATGAAAGCAGCCCCCAAATCTCGCCCTTCTATTCCTGTCTCAGTAAAAACTAAGGATGATGTTTATGAAGCTTTCATGAAGGAGATGGAAGGGCTGCTGTGATAGCCATTGATGGCAGTACAGTCTTGCGTTCCAGCAGCTCATGGAGCAAGAAGCACGTGGTGAGACTTAGATGAAAGAGCCACTTCCACTGTCAGGGTGTGTACTGATTTCTAGTCAAGGAATATTCTAGACCTTACCCTTATTTAGAATTTCGTGCACCTAAGAGAGGGTATTTCATCTGGCATAGCAGTCCCTGAAGTGGTGCTGCTAGCATTCGTTCGCCTTCCACCACTCTTTTCATCCTATTTCTGCCCCTTCTCTAATATTTTGGAAATTCGCGATCAGGCTCATCCTACTTGCTTATTTTGCCTTTCTTCTCTTGTGCTGTGGGCCCTGGAATAGAGACTTCTCAAAAATACTTTGTTTCATCTTTCTGTGTTTGAGTTCTTTTTAATATCATATAAATATTTTGGAATACTTTACCTGTAGTACAATGAATTGCAATGTCATTTCCTAATTTAAAGTAAGATCTGGGAGGAGAAAATGTATAATTCTTTGATTAAAATGATTTTCCACTGGGGGGAGGAAGAAATTCACAGACTGCAAGTCAGAGGATAGAAAACAACACTCCATGCAACAGGAACCATAAAAAACGCAGAGGTAGCTAATCGCTTTGCAAACAAAGTGAACTTCAAACCAAGAAAGATCAAAAGAGATGAAGAAGGTCACTACATACTTATTAGGGGAATACATCAAGAGGAATAGATAACAATCATAAATATGTATGTGCCAAACACAGGAGGACCCAACTACATAAGATAATTATTAACAGACATGAAAAATCAAGCAAGTAATAACGTAACTGTAGCGGGAGAACATAATACCCCATTGTCACAAAGAGTTAGCTCAATTAGACAAAAAATCAGCAGAAAACTATCAGAAATGAATCAAACCTGTGAAAAATTGACATAGGAGATGTTATCAGTGCTCTACCTAACATCATCAGAATACATATTTTTTCTCAGCTGCACATGGAACATTCTCTAAATTAGACCATATAGTAGCCCACAGAAAATGTTTAAGTAGATGCAAAGGAACTTAAATAATCCCATGTATATTACCTGAACACAGTACAATGAAATTGGAAATTAATGGCAAAAGAAACCATAAAAACTTCACAAACTCATGATAAGTAACAGCATCCTAAACAACCAATCAGTCATAGAAAAAATTAAAGAAGAAATCAAGCAGTGTCTACCACTAAATGAGAATGCAAATCCACACACCAGAATGAAAATGAGAATGCAGATACAACATATGGGACATAATGAAAGCAGTCCTCTGGGCCGGTGTGATAGCTCAGCAGTCTAACACACCTGGTTAGGCAAGCTTAGGTAAGTGCAGGGTCCCCTGAACCACATACAGAGCCAGACTTGCTCCCAGGGTGGATTGAGCAGACCACAAAAACAAAAAGAAAAGAAAAAGAAAGCACTCCTCAGACACAATTTACAATGGTGAATTCTCACATCAGCAAAAAGGAACAGACCCAAAGAAACAACCTATGTTCCACCTCAACCTTCTAAAAACTGAAGAGCAAGCTAAGCCCAAACACCATACAAGGAAAGATCAAGTAAAATATGCAGAAATTAATGCAATGGAGACTAAGTAAACAATCCAAAGAATTAATGAGTTGAAGAGTTCGTTCTGTGAAGAATAAAACTGATAAATTTTTAGTGAATCTTCTCTACACAAAAAGAAATGACTCAAATTGAAGTAAGAAGGAATAAAAATAGTGAAATCACTAGCGAGCCTGGGGAAATTCAGAAGATCAATGCTTACTTTGAAAGATTTACTTTGTAGCAGGGTAAACATAGAAGAAATGGACAGATGAATAAATACATATGAATTACCAAACCTGAATGAAGAAGATAAAAATTCTGAATAATCCAATATCAGTTAATGAGACTGAAAATGGAATTAAAAACATACCAACAACAACAAAAAAAAAATTCCCAGTTCCTAATGGGTTTACTGTTGAACTCTACAAAAAATTTAGAGAAGAGTTAATGCTAATACTCCTCAGATTCCTTAATCAAACTGAAAGAGAAGGAATATTCCTTTACTCATTCCTGGAAGCACGAACTACCCTGGTAGCAAAACAAAGGAAAAACTTAACCAAAAAGAGTACTACGGGCCATTCTCTCAAATGAACATAAGTGTAAAAGTCTCAATAAGATACTGGAAAACTGAACGGAGCAAATCATCAAGAATAATATATACCATAACCAAGTAAAATTCATTTTACGTATGCAGGGGATGATTCAATGCATACAAATCAATAAATGTACTATACCATACCAACAGACTTAAAGACAAAAATCACATGATCATCTAAAGAAAAAGCTTTTGACAAAGTTCAGCACGCATTCACAATAAAAACCCCTCAAAAATTCAGAATAGATGACCTTTTACTTCAATTTTAGAAAAGCTATGATGAACCAACACCCAACATTACACTAAATGAACAATACCTAAAAGGGCTGACTCTAAAATCAGGAACAAGACAAGTCCACACTATCATAACTAGTATTCAAATAGTTCTAGAAACATTAGCCACAGCATTTACATAAGAGACAGAAGAAGGATAGGAAAGACAGAAATTAAATTGTCATTATTCACAGATGACATGATACTCCACATAGAAGAACCCCAAAACTCCACTCGAACTTAATAAACAAATTCAGTAGCATATCTGGATGCAAAGTCAACACTCATAAATCAACAGCATTCCTGTACCAAACAATAAATTCATTGAGAAAGAAATTATGAAATACCATTCCTTACAACAGCATTCATAAAAATGAAAGATGTAAGAATCAATCTATCAAAGGAAGTAAAATATGTATACATTGAAAATTATACTACTCTGATAAAGGACATTGAATACAATACCAGAAAATGGAAATCAATGAACACAAAGAACAATTTATAGAGAAAATGGCCATACTTTCAAAATTGTTATGCAGATTTAAGGGAATCCTGATCAAAATGCCATTACTATACTTCACAGAACTAGAGAGAGCAATTGTAAAATTCACTTGGAGCCACACAAGACCTAGAACAGCAAAAACAGTCTTGGGCAACAAAGGCAAGGTCAAAGGCATCACAATCCCTGACTTGAAAGTATACTGCAAACCTATTGTGATAAAATCAGTATGATACTGGCAAAGAAAAACACAGATATGAGGATCAGTAGAACAGATTAGAAGCAGGTACACTGGGCTACCATGACAAGTGGGCCCAATATGTTCACTGAAAGAAAAATAGCCTCTCTAATAAATGATGCTAGAAAAACTGGCTGTCTAAATGCTAAAAACTAAAACTAGACCCATGTCTATCGCTATCACTAAAGTCAAAATGGGTCTAGGACTTAAGTATTAAAAGAGAAATAGAAATACTAGATGTACTGGAAAAGAAAATAAGTAGAAATCTTGAGAACAGAGACAAAGGCAGGAGTTCATGAACAAAATCCAAACTGCACAGAAAATACTTCAAAGAATCAACAATTGGGATCTTGTCTTATTAAAAAGCTTTTACACAGCAAGGAAAATCTCCTACAGAGTGAAAAAGACAAGTCACAGAATGGGGAAAAAATTTTAGCCAACTGTCCCACAGAAAAAGGACTTCCGTCTTGAATACATAAAGAATTTTTTTAAAAAAGTCAGACACCATCAAAATTAAAGACCCAAACCAAAAACGATCGTCTGAGATTAACTCACAGTTCTCACATGAAGAAACACAAATGTCAAATAAATATATGAAAACATGTTCAACATCACTGGTCTTTTGAGAGATGCAAATTAAAACAGCACTGAGATGCCATCTCACCCTAGAAAGAATGGCTCTCATCATGAAATCAATTAATAACAATTCTTGTGTGGTTGCGAGGAAAAGAAACCCTTCTCCACTTTTGGTTGGAGTGTGGACTAATGCAATTGTTGTAGATGTCAGTTTAGAGATTCCTCGAGAAAGCAGAATTTTTTAAAAAAAGAAAGCAGAATTAGAGTTCTCATTCAACTGAGCTTTTGTGATAAACTATTGTGATAAAGTCAATATGGTACTGGCAAAGAAAAACTCAGATCTGAGGATCAGTGGAACCGATTAGAAGAAGCAGATACACTCAGCTACCATGATAAATGGGCCAAATATGTTCACTGAAAGAAAAATTGCCTCTTTGAAAACCTCACACGACATCAGTATACATGTACCCATGAGTACAGCAGTACAACTTGCCATAGCTAAATCTTGGGAAGAACTCAAATGTCCATCAACTAAGCAATGGATAAAGAAAGATGCAGTATTTTGTACGATGGAACACTACTCAGCTATAAAAAAGATAACCTTGAGGCTTTTCTAGGTAAATTGATGCAACTTGAGACCATACTCATTAGTGAAATAAATCACATTCACATGTGTAAACATTGTATTGTCTCCCTAACATAAGCTGAAACTGTAAATAATATTCAATATGTATATTATATGTTGGGAAGTGGGAAGAAACTTTTTAAAAGGAAAGAGAAACTGGGATGGAGCAAGGAGGAAACAAGGAAGGGAAAAGGAAAACATAAGATAGTTAAGTTATACGGGCCCGGCGGGATGGCTGAGTGGTCTAAAACCCCTGCTTGGGAAAGCTTGGGTGGCTTCAGGGACCCCGGTTCGATCCCCGGCACCACATGCTGTGCCAGCCCTGCCCCCACGGTGGGCTGAGCCAGCCATAAAAATGAGTGAATAAACAAATAAAGGTTCTGAAACAAGAAAAAAAAAAAAAAAAAAAAAACCTCCCTGCGCACATTAAAAAAAAAAAAGATAGTTAAGTTATTAATCTCTATTAGCTCTTAGAAAAGTGTTTATGCTTATATTGTTTGATCAATTTCTATGCCTATATCTTATAATCTGAGCAAGTACATTGAATATCACAATATACTAACCATGGTTACTTTACTACTATTTCCTTTTAAAATTCTTTGGCATTGATTTCATTGATTTTCCTCACTAAAATTAAAAAAAAAAAAAGAAAGAAAGCCAGGTGTGGCGGTGCATGCCTATGATCCAGCATTTGAGAGGCTGAGGCAGGAGGATAGATGTGAGTCTGAGACCAGCGTGGGCTACAGAAAGCAAGCTGAAGGCCAGCCTCAAATACATAGCGAGACCTTGTCTCAAAAAGAGAAAAAAAGAAACAAAGAAAAGAATGGCAAGGCCACATTTCCTTCATATTTCATCCACTTACTCAAGCTCACTGGGGCTGCAAGCATACCATGAGCTCTAAAAGTCAGCTCTCAGCTGCAGGCAAAATTCCTGTTATCTTCCTGTATGTAATGTCTGCCCACTTACCTCAAAGCTCCAGGTATCTGTCATTCACAGCACGGACCCTCCTTGAGCCGACACAGAAAAAACGGTTTTCTATCTTGCAAGTCCCCTATCAAGAATCCATGAACACTTGTGTTTTTCTGATCATCAGCCCAGGAATGAGAGAGCATTCCTAGAATTTTACTTGGCTTGATGAGGGAAAAGCAGGAAGAAATATGCTCCCAATACTAAGATGCAAATGGCTGCATATTACAGCTGAGATATCTTCCTCTGAAGTAGGAAGCAACCCTGTGCTTTGGCACCCATTGTCGCTTACACTTACAATTCCCTTCCTTTCTCCAGTGCCTTCATGCTTTCATACACATTGACTGAGCATACACTAGAGCCAGGCCTTGTTCTATAAACTAATACAGACAACAGGACAAAAGGCTCAGTGCTCTAATGGAGCTAACATTCCTCCTACGCACACCAGCTGAAATGTCACATCGTCTAGGAAGCTTTCCTTAAATGTACTAGAATGAAAAGACCCTTTCCCTTGGTGTTTCATTCAAATCCGTTACTGTACGGTGACAAGGCAATTTAGTTAATACGTTGTTTTGTCTGTCACGTCTAAACTGTGAGCAAAATGAGACCAAAGACTGATTCTTATTTATCTTTGAATCCCCTGGGCCTGGCTCCAATGTTTGGCACAGAACAGGTATCTAATAAACGTTTATTGACTTCATGTAGTAACAAAAAATATCCCATGAGCATTTAAAGAAAGTCTCACAGAGGGATAACATATAGAAACCAGGTGCCAACAATCCCTCGTACCAGACTCTGCACATCTTAGAAACTCAGAAGGAAGAAAAGTAGAACTAGAAGGTGACAAAAGAGGCCTGGATCGAATATTTTGATGATGTAATTCATGGTACTTTATAAGTACCTCAATATCCACCTTCCAGCAGAGCATGGTGGCACAAGCTTGTAATCCCAGCACTTGAGAGCCTGAGGCAGGATGGTTTTTGTGAGTTCCAGGCCAGCTAGGACTCTATGGTGAGATAGTATCTATAAAAAAAAAAAAAAAAGCAAGAGAAGAAATTTGGCGTATCCAGATGTCTGCCAAATGAAGACCAAGATCCAACAGCATTATTTCCTGATTGCGATAAAACCAAGCCGATATTTTAGGCCAAGATTGGGTCACAGTTCTAACAACCAGCTGTTTGCAATGACAATTCTATGAAAAGAGGCATGAGCTACAGCTGAAACTTCCTCGCACTGTGGTTATTTCAAAACAAGGGCAGGAATATTCAATAGGGACAATAAATATATAGGAACCATGTCCATGGGATCTCAAGGAAATACAGATGGGACCACCAAAGAAGAAAACAAAGAGCAAAGGCAAGAGTTGCATCTGTCAGTCACCAAGATCAAATTGCACTTTAGACAACAAACATGCATGTACAATATTGAAGTCAGCTTTGAGCTAGTTATACTATAACTTTAACTTTCCTATAATAAGTTCCTCCTGCCAGTGGGAACTGAAGAAACATATAAAAACAAGCAACCAAGGCAAACACAAGGTTCCCTACACTCACATAAAGATATTCATTGAAGAACTCAATTTGTCAATTTGTGCATGCGTGCACACATGTTAAGGATCAGACACACTACTTCACACATGCTAAGCACATACTCTACCACTGAACTTCATGTCCAGTCCTCAAGCCTAATGTTCTAAAATGCACTAAGAGGTTGGCAAAGGTGAATAAGAGTTACCAGAATTCTGAGAATAATTGCAGTCAGTCATAATCATCTAGCAAGGTTTCATAAAAGAGAACCTTCCAGGGAACATGGAAAGAAGAAATTCAAAGCCAATCCCTCAAAGACTAAAAAGATGGCAAACAGACAAAAACTCAGGGACACTATGGATCTTCCACTGAACAGAAACTGGAAACATAGGGTTATTTTAAAGTACATGTAATGCTAGGTTATAATATTTGGTGTGTGGCATGGAAAGACTGTGAAGAAAGCTGTCCTCTTGGCTTGGTATGAGCTACACCACTGATAAGATTTACAACATTCAGTTTTTCATGTAGTATATTAAAAGGGTACGCAGGGATCCAGAGAAAAACAATAGAAATAATTAGCACAATGACTTCTAGGAGGTATCAAGAAAGGCAAAAGTAGATGAGGCTTGTCAGTTTTTAAAGTACAAGCTTATTAGTCATCTGCCACTTTTGTTCAGCTTTGTTCAGCTTCTCTAAGTGATCTTATAGTTATTCAGAAGATTAAAATGTTTTGTTTCCATGTGGCCCATTTCACACAGACAACTGGAATAGAAAAAAGTTAAATAATTTTCACAGGTTCCCAAAGCAAGCCATGAGCAAAATAAGCATCACAATTTTAAATCCTAGTGTTGCCTGTGGACTGTTTAATTCACCAATCCAAACCACTTCTCTTTATGAAAGATGTCCCAGAATGACTTCAGCAATGAATGATGGGAAAATTCTGTGCAAATTTCCTTTGGGTTAAGAAATAAATCAAGGTAAAGAGGAATATCATGCCTCACTGCTGAGGCCCACATAAACATCATCCACTTGAGTCCCCTGCAATGATGACACAGGACACAGTCCATCTGATAAAATTCCAGCAGATGGCTGGATCCCCCATTGTACCCACTACCCACCAACAGCAATTCCAAGCAAGAACAGTAATCAGCACTCCAGACAACAGATGGAGAATGAGGAGGTATGTCTGGTGTGAAGTCAAGGGGGAAAATATAAAGATTAGTTCTCAATTACACTAGATTTTCTCTAAAACAAATTCATGACATAGTCACTTTAATTCATCGCTGAGTATTCAATGATTGAGAAAAATGTCACCAGTAGCTCAGGAATTTTTTAGTACATGCCACCCTACTCTTTTAGAAAGGACAGCAAAAGTCAGTGAATTCAAATAAGGTAAGCTGTATTTGGTGGATATCAAACTTCTATATATGTATGTGTATATATATATATATATATATATATATATATATATATATATATATACATACATAAGACAGAAAGTCAAATAGCAATGGCAACTCTAAAAATGAATGGGGCTCACTCAGTATTACTGTCAAAAAAAGTCAGTGACTTTTAGCTAAAAAGTCAACAGCATCAATTGTTATTTACCAAATGTTCAACTTGAATGTACACTGCTTTATGTAGAGAACGAATGTATATATTGTGACCACTAAATTTATGCTTAATCAGGTGTCAGTATATATACACAGAACTCATAGGAACTGCACAACTAAATAAGACATGAAAAATATATATCCATTGAATTCTTAAGACAAACACAACATAACTGGATTCAAGGGAGATCTACTAAATGAAGACCATCAAACTGTACAATAAGCCGAACTAGTATTTTAACCCTTCTGCTAAGAAATTACAGATTTTGAAGACCTTAATAGCTATGAGAATATCTTCCTGTTATGCCTAGATTTCCAACTGTTCATATATAAAAACCTATGACTTGTTGGAAGCTTTTTAGTAAATAGCATAATCACGTAGTAAATACATTCCTATGACCCATAACTACCAAAATCACAGGGAAAAGATGACTGACCACACACGAAAAAATATTTATTGGTAGAACTTATAGTTGCCACTGATATTTATCAAGGGGTACAATCATGGTGTACTAACCTTGGCGCTCGCTCAAAAGGGTAGAATGACACACACACTGGCCCAAACATTTTACACCAGACCTGAGCTGTCAGATGGTAGTACTTCTGTCCTACTATCTGTTCATTAGTACCAGTCTACAGTTCTAGGACCTCTGGGAAATCAGGTAAGACCAAAAAGAAACCCAACAGGAGGAATAGCAATCAGGAACAGAGTAGTTCAGATACAAGGACTGCCCTTCCTTATGCTACCACAGTTGGCAATCATCCAAAGGCACCACAGCTATGACAAGGGTTTGTGTAACCAGGCATTTAGAAGGAATTTCTCACAGATTGAAAAAGGGGAGATAGGGGAAGTAATCTGTTTCCCTCCAACTCCTCTAATTCCTGGCCTAAGGCATTATAGCCCGTTTTTTAACTTACACTGACTTTGAGGAAGAGGCATTTCTGCAAAGCCAAAATTCAGTCACCCAGCTGAGGGAGACATATTGGAAATATCTCTTGCTAAAATAGTCCTTTCAGTTCAGCTAACATCTCCCTTTTCCTAAGTCCCAGAATGTCCTGCTATAATATAGCTTAATTCAGCTAAGTCATTTGCAAAAGCCTTTTTTATACATAGTGTCTCCTCTTTGGAAATGGTCATGGGAAATATTTTAACATTTCTTCATTTGTGCCTAAACAGATCTACCATAACCCTAACTAAATAAGATAATGTTTGATAGTCTCTTATAAACAATAAGGCCAGAGTTTTCTACTTAAATGATACAAATCAGTGACTTAGGGCTAAATGACAAAGGAAAATAAGCCAAGTGGGACTCAAAAACTTGGTCAGCAAGACCCTTTTCTCTGCCCCCATCATATAGCCTCAGAGTTTATGTGAAAAAAAACACTAGAAAGATCACAGGTGACAGGACTCAGACCATAGTGTCCAAACATCCATCTTTTCCTCAGGTGCCATCATCTTCTGTAAGTGTCCCCAATGGTGAGATGGTTGAGTTTACTTCAAAAAAGAAAACAGATGGAGGAAAAGAACAGAGATTGCTTACCCTGACATCCACAGAGAATAAACTAGTTTTATCTACACAAGGAGGTCAGAAGACTTTCTAAACAGCTCTGTGTTGCAACTCTCTCACTACATATAGAGAAAAGAATCACTGAACATAGTGTGTCAAGAGCTAGGAGTACAACTCGGCCCATTTTACAGATAAGCAAACTGAGGCCCAAGAAAAGGTACTTTCTAAATAGCTAATAAATGCCAAAGCTAGGTCTACCAAGTCTTCTAAACACCGCTAAATATCATCTACCTAAAACCCATGGTACTGCCAGGTTAGACCATATCATAAGAGAAGCAGGTCCAGTGAGGCTCAATGTATTCCTTTGTTGACCTTCTAGATAACTGGTCACCAGAGATCTGAAGACCCCTTTGTAGGAGAGGCACTTTCAGCACCTGCCATGCTAAGAAAGCACTCCTGTCCAGCCAGCCACTCACAGCAATAGCTGAGATGTGTTGTTTCCTCTCATTAACAAAAAGCCCATTCATAAAAAGAAAGAAAGAGGACTGGCTCAAATTTACACAGAAGGTCTAGCTGGGACAGCCCTGGACTTCCTATGAATGGCATCACTTCCCAAAAAGTTCTCTCTGAGAAAAATGCTCCCTTCCTTGTTTTAACCATTCAATCTGTAATAGTCTCCTTATTCCAAAGCTAAACACACCTCTTTGCCAGATCTGCAAGACAGCAATGGGCCACAGGTCATTCACCATATTTTGCAGATTGATAAAGAGGCCAGAAATGCATAATCCCATGAGTTCCTAAGAACACAGAGCAAGCAAGTAAGCATCATGCTCATCTGCTTGGCCTTCCAATACATCAGTGCCACCTCTCATTGCCACCCCTAGTTTGGGCTTGACAGCTTGCAACTCCAAAAAAAAAAGGTAGGTTTGTTTTCCATCCCTGATGCTAATTCATCTTTTGTTTATAGGCAAGTGACCTTCCATCCCCAGCCCTACCTGAGCCAAAAAATGTAAAATAATAATCGCAACCTCTTGCCCCATACAGGTTCATCACAAGTCTCTTAGGAACAACCACCTACATATACAAAAGCAATAAAGTTGTTAGATGCAGGCTTCAAAACTGCCCCTAAAAACACACCAGCCTCTACAGTCTGAGATCTAAATGACTGCTTTCATCTTCTCCTCCTTTTCCTCCTCCATGATTTTATAGCTTCAGAACATCTCTCTAGCTGAACATGGTAGCACATGCCTGCAATCTCAGCATTCCACAGGCTGAGGCAGGAGGATCACTCTGGCTCAAGGCTACCCTGGGCTATAGAGTGAGTTCAAGGCCAGCTTGAACTGCAAAGGGAGACCCTGTCTCAAAAAGACAAAAAAAAAAAAAAAAAAGAAAGAAAAGAAGAGAAGAGAAGAGAAGATCTCTCTGTACAGGCTGAGTACAGAAAGACACTGTCATCCTTGGTCTTCACTCAGATTATTTTTATGTACATGGCAACTTTTTATTCAGTCCCACTTCTTTTCCTTTGTATCCTTATGACATGGAAATTGGGGAGGTAAAAAATAAATCAGCTGTCTGAGCACCTGTGGACCATGATCACTGGAGACAGAATGAGTTATAAGATGCAAAAAGTAGATATCACCATAGATGAAGATCACAAATCGAAAGTTCATGAGTCAGTCTGGGGCCTGGTTTAGACAGCAATTAGTAGGAGCTTATGGCTGTTGCAGGGACTCGAACTCTTAAGTCATACCTCCTCCCCATGTAATAAATTCCTAAATGAAAGAGTCATTAAGAGAAACTCCTGAAAGTACTTCCCAAAGTACCACAGTGGAGACGAGGAATCTTATGTGACTACCTCCAGAAAAGAGGGGTCACTAGGCCCCTGAAAAATTATTGCAAAAGGGAAGAGGGCTGGGCCATGGACTAGATATGATACAGGAAGGGCACCTGCCTGGGGCTGGACTTCCTGTTTGTGAAAGGCCAGGCCAGTGCAGGGCAGGGCAGGGCAGGGCAGGGCAGGGCAGGGAAGGGCAGGGAAGGGCAGGGAAGGGCAGGGAAGGGCAGGGAAGGGCAGGGAAGGGCAGGGAAGGGAAGGGAGGGGTGGCTGACCTAAGTGCCACTCTTCTAGAGTTTGGGCACAAGTTTCCTTGTCTCCACTGTGGGGCTGATACCCCATGAAAACCCCAAAATTTGAAATTGGTACAAACACAGCCAAATTCTTATTTTTAAGAATCCCACTTCCCACAGGGATAGGGGTGCCTCACACTACCCATGTCCTGAGCACCCAAATGAGTCATATCACTTAGGCTGCCCAGGAAAAAGTCAACAGACTCACATGCATCATGGTGACCAGGTGACAGGGGTTGAGCAGGTAGATGACGGTCCTGGTGGCGAACTTAAAGCCCACCTCTACCCCGAAGGTCAGGCACAGGGCTACTAAGAGCAGATTCTTGCTCAGGCTCTCCTTGCCTTCTGGCCGCTGGGTCACCTGCTGTGGCTGGCTGCCACGGCCACCCCTACCATCCTCCGTCTGCCTCAGGATGAACCGCAGGGCCACCAGGATCTCCAACAGGGCCAGGCTCAGGACCACCACACTTTCCAGCAGCCGCTGCTGCCAAGAGAGGAAGGCAGCACAGTCCGGGCCCCCATTGCCTGCAAAACTGGGGTCCACGCCCCCATAGAGCCAGTCCAGGAGACTTTGGTAGCTGTACCGGGACATGATAGAAAGTGGTTCCTCTTGACCACTGTGCAGGAAGCAAGAGCGAGGTGGAACAGGACCCCAGAGGTTTGCCTGGGTGGTAGAACATGTAAGGAGGGAACACTCCCACACCCGCCCCCCTCCAGACACTGGGGAACCTAGAACCGGGGACAGGAAGCTACACGCGAGGCCCAGGGTAAAGTGCTGGCTCTAACTTGTCCCCACGGCTGTCTGGGGAGCCCCCCGCGCTTCTCCAGTGGCCAGCAACGAGGCAGGGTTGAAAGGAGCCGTTGGCCAATCTAAAAGGAAGGAGAGGAAAAACAGGTCTCAAAGAGGCAATTGCATCGGGAATTAAGAAGCGGGGAGGGGTAACTAGCAGGGAAGAGAAGGGGAATGGGGCAGCAGCGAAGCAAGCAGGAGTGAAGGGAAGCAGGAGGCCGAAAGGGTCAGATAGGGGCTGAGGGAACCCTGCAATGCCGCGGAAGCGAACCGGGGGTACAAAGGGGGTGAGAGCAGGGCCGGGAAGGCGGGGAGGGCGACGGGGATGGCAGGGACGCCGGACTCCTCGTCTCACGCACTCCACAGGGGGATCTCTTACTCGTGCAACCGCGTGGCCGTCTCTGCCCCAGCTAGCAACTTCGCCACCAACGGCCCCTCCAGCCAATTTAGAGCCGTCCCGGTCCAGCCTCCCGCCCCCGGGTACACCCCGGGGCCCCCAGCTCCACCCCCAACCCCAACCACCCGCCTTCCCTCCTGGCAGCACCACCCTCAGCCCGCAGCCCGCCCGGGACCAGCCCCCCTCTCGCGGGCAGCGGCTGGAGGAAGCCGAGAGGGAGGGCGGGAGGCCGGGCCAGTCAGGGGCTGGGCTGCAGCCCGCCACCTCCCTCTGACCCGAGCAGCCCCTTCTCTCACGCCTCTTGTCCTGCTCTGGCGACAGGTCGCTGTGCCCCTCAGGGATTCCACTCACCTGCAGCTAGGCTTCAGGCCCCGGCTCGGGCGAACGCTACGCTCCCGCACTCCCCACGCCCAGCGCTTCGCTCCCCTGGCGGCCGCAACTACAGGAGGTGCCTGGGCACAGAGCTCCTCCTTCCCTGCAGCAGGCGCGCTCGCTTCCTCCTTCCCCTCCCTCTCTCCTCCCCCTCGCCGCCGCCACCGCCTCCCTCGTCCTGTGTCCCTCCTCCCATCCAGTTCAGCTTCTCGCCCCCCAACAGTTCCTGGGGCCACCTCTTCCCTGCCCTGCCTCCTTTCCTCTTCGGCCTCCCTCAGCCTCCCGTCACCATTCACACCTCCTACGGTGCCTCATCGGGGTTCTCCACCTCTCCTGTGGCTCAGTCTCCGCCCCCTTCCTCCTCCTCCTCCCAGCCTGCCTCGTCTTCGGCGTTTGTGGAGCCTGCACGCGCGCACCTCAGCCCTCCTTCACCAGCTTGTACTGAATTCTCCTCCTCCTTGAAACCTTGCTGCCTGACTCCACCTCCTGCGACTCGGGTTCCAGGGCTCTTGGGAAAAGGAGCACTCAGGCGGCCCTCACTAATTTCTTGTGGAATGACTAAAACTGTCAAGCTGGGCCAGCTTGACTTTAGCTGTGTGCTGAGTGTGGCTTTCTCTTCTCTTGTGCTGTAAAACATAGCTTCTTGCAACAAGGGGTAGGTTTCTCTCATCTTCCTAGCTACAGCCGCAACTCCCACTTCTGTTTCTACGATTGAGAGTTTGGCACCTCAGGACCACTCCTCCTTCTGACTTCAGTCGTTTTTCACTGTATTTCCCCATACAAGCCCTCTCCCCTCTCTTCAGACTTGCTTCCCAGGGAGACTAACGGGAGAAAAAGCTGCCCCTGACCTCTTTCCCTCTCCCTCCCTGCAAAAGAGCAGCTGCTTCCTAACCTACTGGATAGGAAGGAAGGCAGGCCTAGCCACCATGAGCGTGAAGAGGCAGAGTCTTTTCTGCACTACTACACTATTGCTATCTACCCATTGCCCATATGCGGATATCCGAGGCCGAGAGAATAGGAAAAGGACCTGTTCTGAGTCTCTCTCATATTGCTTTTGTATTTACTGTAAACTAATAATGATTTGGAGGAGTATCCAAAGAACAGCCAACTTGCCTAGGAAACACATGTTGGCTGTCAATCTACTGAAAATACAACTGTCTGGTATAGTGAGGTAGTCTGCTTCATCCAGGTTTTGTGCTGCATGGACCATAGGCATGATGTTTTTCAAGTTGTAATTAATAAAACAAAAATCGAGGTCAGTCTTTCATTCTCCACAGGGGGTTTGTTAAATCCTCAACAACATAATTAAGAACATTTAGGACAAAAGGAGGAAGGCCCTGACAAGTTCAGGCAACGTCCAGAGACCTCAAGTTCCTATCGACTAAGAATAAGGATACAGCACTCAGTAAATGGCTTCATTAATCCCTCCAGTTTCCACACTGAACTTCAGCTGGGAATTTGGCGTATCTCCTCCTGTGTTTGCAAAATGACTATCTTTAATAACTCTAATCAGGCCAATATCCTTACGAGAGTCACAAATTTCTCATTTTCTAGATAAAATAGCAAAATGGTTTTAGGATCTGATTCTAATCCCAGTACTGCCAGTTACTTGACGTATCACCTTGGACAATTTACTCAACCTCTCTGGTCCTCACTTCCTATCTATTAATTTAAAGATACTATCTTCTAATTGCTAGGGTTATGCAATTGAATTTTGGCTTGAATATCTAAGAACGTTAGGTCAGAAATAGTAGAAAGCACTAGTACCTGTTGTAACCCATGGGCGCATTTGTAACCCATGGGCGCATTTCCATGAGTTTCCCCAAGGACCGGTGTACACTCACTCTATTGTAATTACCCACATCTGCGTAAGCAACTGCCCAGTCTTCAGAGCCCACAGGGAATGGAATTCTCATAAACCCTACTCCCCCAGCCCCTGCAGCTCTGTCCTTCCTCCAAACTTCCACAGCATGTATTACCAGCACTACTCAATTTATTGGGAATCACCTACTGCCTGCCACTGTTTTCTCCATGTGAGGACTATCTCCCACACCCAGATTTTGAGAACAGGAAAACGGTCTAAATATTTGTAAAGGCCTCATAACACCTACTGGAATGGCAAACACATAGTAACCACTAAATAAACACTAAGAGATCTTTGACCATATACGTAAAAGACAAGAACTTAGCTGAAATGCTTTGTCTCGATTTACATAATAAAAAATTTATAAAAATATTCAGATCCCGTCTTTGCTGGGACACAGGCGAGAGCTTTCTTATCTTCAGATATTAACAAGAGTGAACCAGCTGCTTTTTAAGGAGTGCCGTGTTATAAAGAGTAAGAAAGGAACCTAGATACCAGGCACAGAGGTACATGGCTATAGTCTCAGCAATCTGAGAAACTGAAGCAGCAGCATAC